>JABCKL010008492.1:0-16336 GCA_018851305.1 Calocybe cyanea
AATGTGTGAAGGATGCTAAGCCGTTCAGTCCAGCCTGGCTTTGGCGATTCGAAACCACGGAATGCCTCCTCAAGTATATGAGCATATAACTCATCAAGCAATCCAAATGACGCTCCAGTCGACGGTGGTTGAGAGGTAGAGGGGTGAGGGCCAGCGACGAGCTTTGTTAGGAGCTCCTCTTGCTCGGATTTCCCTCGTATTTCCAGGTACTTCACGACGGTAACTGCGTAGATGAATAAGCCACCTGCTAGAGCTGCAAGTTGCTTTACATATGAATCCTTGAAATGCTGGATGCGAGTGTTGAGGTATGTTGCAATGTCGACCTGAGCTTCCTCCTCCGCCACATCCTGAAGACGATAGAGTCGCTTCTGCGTAAAAGAGTCTACAAGAACGACGAGGTCCTGATCCTGCCGACTAGTGACGAAGAACTTGAGTCCCTTCAGCCGTTCCTCGTTTGTTTTGATGGTGTTGATGAGATCACGTAGAAATTCGGAACCACCTGTCCCAACAATCTCGTCGAGAGCATCAACAACAATGAGGTATTGTGGAGGTGATGGCGACGATGGGTCTTGACACCGGGCAGATTCGGAAGCCTGCCATGGTGCGAAAAGGAGGCCTTCGAGCTGAGCGCGGACACCTTGATCGACGGTGTCAAAATTTCCGGACTCAATAAGCTCGTCGGCGAATGCTTTGCATTGTAAAGCCAGGTGGTACACTATCGTACGGACGATGTATCTAGAGAACCTCGTCTCATCGGATTGCCGTGAACAAAAGAAGCTTCCTCCCAATATGGTTGTATCGTTGATATCCCCAGCAAACTCAAAGCGACGTGCGATAGTGTAGGCAATTGTAGTCTTCCCAGTCCCTGCCGGACCGAAAAGCCAGTATAGATTGGGGCTGTCCAGTGACGTATTCTTGGCCCAAGTAGCAATATCATTCAATATACGGACACGGGTTCCTGGCGTGCATGCTTCACGACGCAGTGGCTTGACGTCGCCCTCGAGGTGGTATTTATGGTCAGCGATTTTTGACGGCTCGAGATCCTTCAACAGATTTTTCTGTCGGAAAGATGAGTCTGTGACAGCATTGCACAGGAAGGCAGTTATGCGAACCCTGAGGTGGTTCTCCATGTTATAAACACTCTTGAAGATTCTCGTGTTGATGGCCAGCTGACAGAACAGTATTGAGATGACGCAGCAAAATAAAAATAAGCTGTGCATACCTCAAACTGCACTCTAGCCTCATTGACACGCTCGAAGATATCGGCAATCCGCTTTTGTTCGTCCTGGTAATCTAAAACTCTCTGCCAGGTAGGGCCGTTCATAAGGTCCTTCAGGTTCTCCAGTTCGTTGCTTAAGGCCCTAAACAAATATGAGCTCAGTCCCGGCGCAGCAATTATAATAAGAATATACTTTGCGAATTGGATGAGGTGTTGTTTTTCCGCATCATTCACCGGCGTCCAGTGATCCAATGTCGCTGCCACCGTTTTCAACTGAGATCCCGTCGACTCTATCCTCCGTAAAACGATATCCTTGTTGTCACCCACTGTCTGAGATGATAGTCGGCCAGAGAGCATGACGAAAAAAAACGACCACATACCTGCTTGACTTCAATCATTGTCTTTGCAAGGCGTAGAGCCACCTTGGCTGGATTGGTGTCCACGATATCTGCTGCCTTCATGACCAGTGTCTGGAGGACCCTTCCCGTGAACTCCGCCTTCTCCATTATAGTCGTTCCAGTCTTTGGTGGTTCGACTTGTGACCCAGCGGTTCCGGCGGGGTTGACGACAGCCCTTTGATTTACTAGATTTGATTTAATGTTAAATACAGGAGGGACATGATTCTTGACCTCACCGTGGGATTGACTAGGGGAAGTGGCCGTGGTCGAGTTTGATTGAGCTGAAAAGTCGCCTTGATCTATGGATGGTGATCGGCCTGATGATTGAGAATAACGTCCAGAGGGTCGCTCACCTTGAACTCCCAGAGGACTAGCAGGTAAAAGTGGTTGAGGCAATGTTGTGGGTGTGTGAGCATCTGGCAACCGAAATGAATCCCTCATCTGCGAGGTGATAACTAGAGGCGTACCATTGTGAAGGACGGCCGCAATAAATAAGTCTCTTAGCGTTTTAGGCCAAGTCGTTCACGCTCTCAATTCAGGCGCCGTAAGATTAATAACTGTTATCTTTTCCTTTGACATATTTGTTCTGAGGCGTTCTCTTTTAGTCACGTATACCCTATCGAAACTCTAAGCTTACAAGGATTCTTCAGGACGCTCTTGGTGGTACTTCGGTCGGTCTGTTGATTTGCAACTTGGCTCCGGGTATCAAGTTTAGGCAGGACACTCTGAACACACTAAAGTAAGAAATGGTGGTGTTTTGCGATGTGGCACTTTTCTGATAGACCATCCCCATAGTTTCGCTGTACGGACAAAGAATATCGAGAATAGGCCAGTAATCAATGAGCATGGTACGCCTTGATTAGGAGAAATGATTTGATTTTTATACCGTTTTTTTAGATAACCGTCCAGCCCCCAAACCTCATTTTGCCGCTGTCGCGATTCAACCACCTGCTGCTAAACCTGCACCAGCCATCATTCAAGCTATCGTAACTGCGGGCTCGGGCGTTGGTGCAGGTCCGACACGATCTCGTAGTTCTATTGTGCCAATTTCGAAAGTCCCTCGAGCGTCTATGACTGGTAATGGATTCCAACCGTTTGCTATTCCTAGAAGTAGCGCGACTTTTGTCATTCCGAGAAATTTGAGCGAAAAGGTCGTGGAGGAGACGAGTGATCGCTCTGGCAGTTTGGGGATCGGGCTGACAGAGAAAGAGATTGATGAGCGGGTGGGTATTATTTGATCATCTTCGTCTGGGAGTCGTTCTCACCCTGTGTCGCTCCCTTATCTCGCCAAATTTTACAATCAGATCTCGAAAGCCGTTGAGGCGGAGGTCGCGAGGCGACTAGAAGAGCGAGAACGTGCTAGGGAAAAGGAAGAGCAAGAGCGCCGTGACAAGGAACAGGAAACGGAGCTCCAGAAGCCTAGCTCCAGTACTGCTCGGGCGAAAACGCGCTCGCCTAAGAAGGACCAACAAACTCTTCCGTCGGGCGTTCTCACGCCCATTTTGAAACGGCATAAAGACTTGGATAATGAGCTAAAGGCGCGATTGCAGGAACTGGAGAGCAAGTTGTACGTTGATTCGCTCTCATTGCGATGGCAGTTTAGCTGAACTTTTTTTAGCGAACGAGGCAATAAGGAGATGCAACTTGCAGATGTGCTTTCGCCTGTGTCGAAGAAGAAAACGGGCAGGGCATACGTGGCCCTTGCACGGGCCCATTCCGAGAAGTACACCATTCGATCCAAATATTTCAGAATGTTGATTAGTTTCTAGGGGTGATCTACAAGTTGCCCTCGATCTATATCGCAAGGCAGAAAGTTATGTACCCGATAACATCAAGCTGAAGGAAAGGTGGATACTTTTTATTGTCAACGTTTTCCTTTGTACATTATCCCGAGAAAAGCATGATTTCTGACTTGACCACTTTGCTTTCCTGGTTTAGGATCATTGAGATTGAATGGGCGGTCAAGAATGATAAGGAGTTTGTGCCTTCGCCCAAGCCACCTAGAAAGGCCAAGAAGAAGAAAGGGAAGGCTGCTCCAACTGATGTCGAAATGGATGTTGACGGTGACGAGTCGAATCAACAAGGCCACCTACCTCCGCAGTCCGGTTTTGGGAGAGAGCTAACGAATGGTGAATTCGACAGCCCGACAAGGGGAAAGCGTCCTTTGGAATATCAAGGTGACACAGATACTCCGGCAAAGAAACAAAGAAGCAGGAGAACAAAGGTGACTGAGGGTGACGACGGAGACTGGCTGCCTCCGGCGCCTTTGAAGATTAGACCAACGGCATCCTGAGAAACATTATTGGCGATGAGCAGCTCTAGTATCGTTGTTTAACATCACTTCAGTATTTATCTTGTACAGCATTATTTTTGGACGGTCTTTCTATGCAGGCCATCTATCAAACGGCATAATCTGGTTTCGTTATAGATAATGCTTGAGCGGAGTGCCTGTCGCCACGAGTCTGGTTCGAAATGCAAGACAAGTCTTGCTCGTTCCATGGATAGGAAAGTCAGCACCCATGACGCTATAGTAACGGATAATCGGGTACTTCGGACGACGGAAATTGAAAACGACTATCTTCACGTGACTGAAGTCGATCTGTCTGTCACGAGATACATTACACTACACTGCCTTGATGAGAAAAACGTCCCAACTATGCTAGAATTAACGTATCGACAGCCAATGGCATATCATTTTTTTCTAGTTCTCTGTTATCATCGTCGCACGCTATGGAGACCGACAGATGGGAAACAAGCGTATACAGTCTAGAAGCTGACGCAAACGTGGCTATGGAAAGCATTATATGATGACCTGATCATTCGACCTGCTCCTCCCTCGTTCTTAGTTCTTCACTTCCGTACCATGTCTTCACCAACAACTCATTTGTCACCCGTCGAAGCGAAAGCAAAGAAGCATGCTATTTTGTGTGCAACGGGTTTTCTCATAATACTCCCTATCGGTGTTCTTGCTGCTAGGTATACTAGAACATTCAACAGAAGGTACGCCCGTGTCTATCACCTCTCGACTTACTCATATGGTCATCGACCTCAAGGTGGCTCTATATCCATTGGTTCATTCAGTTATTCATAGCTGGCCCTATAATCTTCGCCGGGTGGGCATTGGGGCACCAAACTGCGGAAACTGTCCGCCTAGGTCATTTTGTCGATACGCATCAGAAGTGCGGCCTCGCGCTCTTGATTCTTTATGTCTGCCAGCTTGTCATCGGCGTGTTTACCCACTACGTCAAGTCTCCATTGCTGTTTGGAGATCGCCGACCGCCTCAGAGTTACTTCCACATATTGTTGGGCGTGGCGATATTTATACTGGCGCAGTACCAGGTGAATATTCTGACTTCTATTCTAGAGCTATTTCGATGTCATGTCATTAGGTTCACTATGGGTTATACACTGAATGGAATCGCATCTTTGGTGGGGTACATCCAGTACCTCAATCAGCTAAACACGCTTGGCTGGCCCTCCTGATCGTAAGTCTAATGCACATGTGTGACTACTTCAAGCTAAGAAAAACTAGATATTTTGGGTATTGTATGTTGCTGGATTGGTCCTTTTCCTTCCTCGCCAGATCAAGCAGGAAAGTCGTCCAGTTGAGAAGCACAGCGATAACGCGCCTATAAATGACTCTCGGTCCGCATAGAATGTACAAATCGGGGTATGTTCTATTCTCGAAAGGTATTGATACATTTCAGTGACAAAATCTCAAAATCGCTACAGTGGGGTTTGGGCCCGTTAAAGATAATCGAACGAAGAGAATATCTGTCTATACGAAAGCAAGCGAAGAGTAATTGGTCGATACAGTTGATATAGTGATGGAAAGGGTAGTATCTGGATAAATACAGAAGTCGTTGTTAGCACGGAAATTTCATCGCGCAAAAGAAAGATATAAACGCATTTATACAAGCGAATAGGTCCGCAAGGTCGTCGGTTCATCCGGATCGTGGGTAGTTCTGGGCTTCGTGAATCTGAGAGGTATTGTAACTACCGCCTTCTTCATTTGGGCGGTCGGAAGAATACGTGCGGGGCATGAGATAAGGATATGGCTGTTGTTGTCTATTTTCAGACCCTGGATCTTCCACAGGACTGCCGGGGTATAACATTTGCTGCTGAGGAGAAGCGGAGTGGTGGTGACGAGAAGAGGTCGCATATGAAGTAGTTGGTTGTTGGTACTGGGCACCGTATGCTAACTGCATCTGAACCATGGGTGCCGGAGGTGGGGAGTTGCCAACTACGAAAGATGGGAAGGGCTCATTTAAGAATAATGCTCCAACAAGCAGCGAGCTGGAGTTCTGAGCGGGAAAAATGATGATGCCTGCACCTGGTATGGCGTCACTTCCCCAAGAGGCAATGGCAACCTTATATTTATCAATATCTGTCATACGTCAATGTCGAAAGGTTCCACTTACAGTTTGGCTCTCAAACAGGATTCGAGATAAGGAGCGGAAATTGGTCTGATTAACTGTGTTGATGTTGGGATCGCGATGACGATCCGGCATGAAAGTGCATAAAGGAGGGGTTTGACGCTTCACCCATAGTTGAAGGTCTGGAAGGATGGGGCGATGGATGATCTGAGTAAAGAACTGTGGAGGCCAGAGGTCTGCCCTGCTGTGATGTGTGCGGTCAACAGAGGATCACCGGTCTACACCGGCTGGCACGTACTTAAGACCATCAGTTTCGACGGCTGTGACACGGATTTCCTGGCTGCTACTTCTATCGGAAGGACGCATCCCTCTTACGACGAGAGTGCCCCTCCACGGCCTAAGGCTAGGCAATTGTTGAGTAGGAGGTGGGACGAAGGTGTCGATATGGGAAGGCAGGCGGAAAACCATATCTGTGATGCTGGAGAGAAAAAACGCAGACTCTCGCGCCTTTAACTGTTCGGCCCTATCTGAAGAAGGTAATCAGCCCCGTATCACGAGAAGTGCCTCGTCCCAAAGAAGGCAAAACCTACTTGGCTTTGGGATATGCTCAACGCCATAATGCGTGAAAGGCGTAGCCATGCTGATCGCCAAGGTACAAGTAGTTCTCTCCAATTTTACACTCAGACATGAAGTCAGATGGAGGTTCCTACCTTGCTCATTCAGGAATCAGAAAATATGCATGTGTTGCTGGAAACCAGAACGATCTACGATGGGGGTAATGTTAATATCATAACCATGTTCTAGTAGTGAGAATTCATTACAACTTCTTCGCTTAATCATGATTGAAGAAGGTGGAGCCCGATATAGTGGATAACGTTCATTTAAATGGTATGCGTACCTGGGCTCCTGTCTCAGCATAACTCAAAAGCCAACGCAAGTCAGGGCCGCCCTATGTAACAAAGTGTCCCTCAGGATGATTGCCCACCGGGCCCGACGACTGAAGTGACGACACAAATCACTGCTTGAGAACGGATAAAAATTTTGAAACATCAGACGGCTGCGACTATTTACTCTCATTCAATTCCTCTTCTACCCTATCTTTGCTTTTTCCGCGCCTTACTGATGCGATGATGCGTTGCCTTGGTCATATCCAACAAGCAAATACTGTTGGCAACGGTTTGAGCCACGTGGGACACCCACGACAATAGGCTTGACTTCTAGGTTGACTGTTGGTTTTGGGCTTGAGAATCCTGGCGTTATCGGAGAGAACGCCTAGAAGAAGAGCGGAACAAGCCACGTTGTCCTCGCGTTGTCAAGGGCCCCGCCCAACGCACGTGGCATTGGCTCGGGCCGCCGCTTTGCCTTCTTCCCATGGTTTAGCTCGAAAGCTACTCGAGGTTGCGCAGTCGTCTTTCCGTCGCCATATGTGATCTGCTTATCACCTATTGAGCGGAAGCATAACGACAGCGCTCGGATAACGCCGCCTCCACAAATATCAGTTTCTTGTGCCAACCTGTATCCATCCAGAATGCATGCTTCTGAACTCTGTCGGGTTTTGAAACGTACCATTATGTCTGAGGTTGTGCACTAAACCAAAGCTTATGATCCGAGACAGCCGGGGCTGCTCACGATCCACGCTTACAAGCTCATGCTTCATGTAGCCACGATCGAAAGGCCTAACCTGCAGGTGTGTAGTACAAACATCTCGTATGTGCCATTCGAGGGCAGTACAGGCACCCAGGATTATTGACCCGTGCCTTGAAGCGACAGGGTTCCCCGCCACTCAAACTTTTCCACACAAATTAGAAGATGTGAGTCGGGCCGGATGCTTATCAGAATGCGATCCTCCGGAATCTGGCGCATCATTGAACATTCCAAAATCGCATATCTACTCATGCAACTACGTCGCCTTAACTTACTATATTTACCGTTAAAGCAGGTGAGAGCTTGCCCTCTGGAGTTTCCCACATGCTAATGTTCCTGATATCGAAACGGTAATACATTTTCACGACTTGAGGCACTTCGGAAACATCCTTCATTCGCGCATCCGGAACCGGAGACTCCGAAAGCCACTATTTACCCTACAAGACTCCTCAACTCTCGAAGTCGATCGCATATCCAGCGGCCATCTCGGAAAATGCGATCAACCTTTCTAATATCACACTGTAGTGGACCTGCCAGGCTCGGTGAACGAAAAGGAGATTTGCCCAAACTCAATCTGTGAGGTTAGATAGGAGTATGACTACTCCTATGTCCTCAAACACGAGACCCTCAAGGAGGTGTTTTGCGACACCAGGCTATGTACCATAGAAGAAACAATGTGGTCGGATGATATCACATTCCGACAACATTCCATAGCAACAGCAGAGGGCCTTTAGCGCACCGCTTATGGCGGCAAAATAACACGCTCCAGAACTATCCATGGCAGGGCCGAGCTGCCCGCAGGAGCTACTTTATGCTCAGAACTCCCTCTCCTCTAGCGAGTGGAGCGAAAACGGCTGGTAAATCTTCGTGGTCATAGGCAGCGGCGCCTGCCTGTTAGTTAGTTCCAAAGAGAACAGGCTCGCCTTAGTTAACCAACTCCCGGGATGCAGCCTTGGAAGGGTGTTTTGAAACGCGACAGATGTTGCGACAACGGATTTTTTTCCGGTCAACTTTCAAAATGTAAGCCATCTCAAGGCATTCATTCACTCCGCAACTTAAAAATTTTTATATATCCAGCCGATGACAATTCTAGCGACACAAAGAGTCTATCAAGTATAGCAGTGGGTAACCCGAATCTGTGAAGCAACATATGGCGCTTATGCAAGCGTTTACACCTTCTAACTTGCGAGCAAAATACTCACGTTTGCGTTAGCGAGCCGATGATTGGATAAATTCACAGGACAGCTGTTCATCCTGTGTATTGATAAATCATTCGTTTAGCTGAAGCATTTGCATGATACCGTCGACCTGACGTGATTCAAAATAAACAGGCCCTTGCTGCTGCTTGACCCTGTTGTGAATTGGGACGAAAACCAAGACGACCTCAACGGGGAGGCGCTTCTCGAGCGTGCAGTCAAGCACGTAGGATGTTTAAGGGTACGAGTCTGACTGATGTGTATGACTTGACGCAGTTATTTTTGTCCGCTCCAAGAACGGAAACAAAAAACGAAGGTAACATTCGTCTCAGGAGCCATTACCCTTGCGCTGCGTTGCTTCGCGTTCCAGGACCGCACATGACACCATGGGTCACAAAACCTTTTTACTGAACGTGAACCTAGGCCCAAGGGGTACATAACAGGATCGGAACATCGAAAAATGCCTAAGATTCTCCTCGGCCTCCGCTTTAGATATTCCTGGTTTCTATCGGGCGTCATTTCCCCGAGAAACTAATATCAGTCATGACTGTATGCCGAACTTCACGTTCATTTCGGTATAACTAAATTTGTGCAGTGGGATTACGCTCTTTTCTGGGCAGTGTTCTTGCTTCTGTTTCATTTTCCTATTAACCGAGATCGCCGAGCCACCAGCGCCACAATAAGCTGTCTTTCAGCGCTACCGAATCCTGTTTACGTCTTGGAAGCTTCGCCTCAATTGCATAAGTTCTGTCCCGATCATCTTTTGCATTCCTCAAATTTCTAGACACTGGTCACATTTCTAGGCTTGGAACTCCGCGGCGGTATAATCGGCTCATTTTCTCAGGTTATCAATGTTGTCACTAAGTGCCGTTACAATTCATTCAAGAGCGACGCCGAGGCCGAGATCGTCGTATACGGCTTGTGAGCGGCTGCTCTCAGGGGTCGGAAACACAGCTCACGAGAACAGCTAGTGTCCGGTATCAACGATTCGGGAGCTGCCTTGAAGTAGGAGTTCTTAATCAGAAGGTGCTCTTGCATAACGACGTGTTGACAAAAGGCGTTAGCGATCCCGCCGCATAAGCACAGGATGGGTGTCATTCTCCAGTGTTAGCCTTTGTCTGAGAATCATTTGCCCGAAATGAACATCTGGGGCGTTAATATGGCGACGGTGCGATCGGTTATAACGTAATTGGCCATCAAATGCCACAGATAGTAGATGACAATCGCTGTGTACTGTACCGAGCTCCAAAGACATGTCATTCGTAGAATTCAGAATTCGAACATGCCTGAGAGCAGTCTGAGTTCAGCGCCAAATTTGACGTATTTTCTCTATCCTTGGATCTCCATCAACGGTTCTCAAAGGCTGTATGCCGCGTTGCTGATCGAGATGCGACTGCCGGATTGAGGGAAAGCCAAGCTTGGGTTAGGTATAAATTCTAAAACTACAGCGGCAGATCAGTTCATGATAAGGTCAACATTGAAACTTGGTGAAATTATAGTTAAACAACTGTCAACTTTACAGCCAGGTCGGAGGTTCCATCTTTTAATTGCGCACAGCTTTTTTTGGGATTAACCGGTACAAAAATGGGTTGGCGGTAGCCCAATATTGAGATTTCCAAGACGCAAGGTTTACGGGGATTTTATCTGAGCATAGTTTAATATCTGTTGACGAGGGGATAATCGCAAACCCTACACGTGAGGCATGTGCGAAGCTGTTACGAATACATACCCTCAAGAGCAAGACTTCATTCGGTCAATTAAGTCTTCTCTTGGTGTGCCAATCGTTAAACTATGTATACGGTCATGAATTGGCGTTTTTGTGACATTTTTCTAAGCAATCAATATATGAAAATAGCGGCTCGTTAATTCAAAATTTAAAAAATACATAAAAAATGTCATGCAGGGTATTCGTTGTCCAGGGTCATATGACAGATAAACGACGCGCTTTCTACTCTTTTCAACTCCTTGAAAAGTGTGCTATCGTATCGATGCCTTTGATGCCTTTTGGTTAAGCGTGCGTGTGCTCGAGGCTCCTAGAGGTTGGACTGGCATTTTTCTCGCCACCTGATCGTCCTCTTCAGAAGCAGCAAGGCCTCCTTCGCTTGCTTTGCGAATGCTTATAAGCACCTCGAGGCAATAGTGAAGTTTATCGACCAGGCGCTGATTAAATTTCAGCGCCTCAGCCTTCACATCAGGGCTCGGCCGTATAGCGAGGGTCATGATTTCTGCGAGGGTCCAGCGCGTCATCTTGTATTCTTTGTCGATGTAGGTAACCAATAATCCGTGGGAAGAAAGGACCAGCTTTGAGTGGTCAAAGAAGTTGAACTGCGGGTTCATTCAGAAGGAATGATTCATCAGCCAAGTAAATTGATAATAAAAGGGGCGACATACCTGCAGGACGTTGTGACTTAACTTGAAAACGATAACTTGCTTCATCCTCAGATACTTTTGCATCCATTCCATGCCCCTTGTACGACTCGAGTCTTCAAATGTATAGTCGTACTGGCCATAAAGTCGATCCATGATATATCGTTCGAAATGCTTCAACAGATAGACCTTGTTCTTGAGATCCTCTGGGTATGCCTCGACACTGTGAGATTTACGCACGTACGCTGTGCCCTGGCGGCGCGACGTGATATAGTCGAAGTGTCTGACGAGTTTAAATGATAAGTGTGGTTATACTTCTCGCGAAAGACTTCTAGGATCTTACTGCTTATCGGGGCTTAGCACCAAGCTTGTGCTGTCGTTGAAGTGTACCCCAACACTCCCGTCAGTCAGAGCATATCCCATCCCATACTTGTTGCAGTAGTCCACCCAAGACACAATGAACACTCGCTCTTCGGGCAGGGGGACTGTCGGGTCATCACGTGGGTCGCGGAAGACCTTTCCGGCAGCCTTGGCCTCGAAAGCCAGCGAGAGCACATGGGATGCCGCATCGTAGCCACTAAGCTGAGAGAGACTTGAAGCGGGCTGAAGAGATCTCGTAGAAGCAGCTATAGAGACGTTAACCCTGAGGACACTAGAAAGGACGGTGGAAAAAAAAAACCTGGTAGGAAAGGCTGCGTCTTCGAGGTGCGCAAATCGCGCTCCTTGCCTTTCGAGGAGACAGACACGGCAGGGGGAAGATTTTCTCTTTCAGTATCTCTCAAACGTTCTTCTTTGCCCGCTTTCCTCCTCTCTGTCTCTTTCGTCCGGCCTAAATGCTCGTCTTCTTCCTCTTCTCTCACAGGGGCCATCTGCGCGACAATTCTCGCTTTCTGCGCTTCCAGCTCTTTCCTTCTTGTCCTCATTCCCTCAACTAAATGCTCCTCTCTCAACCTGCCGGGATCTACCTCTATCTCCACATCGGCTCCATCTTCTATGACATGTCCGCGGACGACAGATTTCCTCAGCGGACTCTCCTTTGCTGCCTGTAGCTTGCGCATAAGGGGGTTTTCCTTCATGCCTCCTTGCGCCCCGTTATTACCCATAAGCAAAGGCTGCTTCGCCGAGCTAAGCAGGGCGCTGATGGGCGAACCAGGTTGTACCGCCTTTTGGAACTCTTTTTCTTGTTGCGCCACAGTGGACATCAAGGTCTTGCTATCCGCCGGAGAATCTAGCTTCAAGACTGGTGCTTTCGGCAATGCGATAGTAGTGACTTGATCCTCGTCGAACAATGAAAACCGCCGCACTCGTTTCAGGTTGCTTTGCGATTGACTCCGGGTGATGTGTCTGAAATCAGGCGGCGCATCGTGCGCGGACATGGGTATGTAAGACGGAAAGGTGCTTTGTGTGAAGAATGGATGTTCGGCAATTTCGTGAAGAGTGGGTCGTTGCTGCGGGTCGTGTGTCAGAATACGTTGGATGAGATTTTGCGCGTTAGAGGAGACGGCTCGTTCAGGCGGAAAGTCGTAGGCATTATCGCGAATGCGCCTGGTTTGTTATGAGATAAAATGACAAGAAAACAATGTCCGCTCACTTATAGATAGCCTTGACATCGGAAGTCTGGAAGGGTGGGCGGCCGATAATAAGGGTATATAAGATGACGCCTATGGACCAGGTATCGACTTCGAAGCTGTGACCATTTGCAGTATCGAACAAAACTTCGGGAGCAATGTAGTTTGGAGTTCCGCAGATTGTCTTCTTGCGTTCTCCAGGATTTTCAATCAGCGCGGCGAGTCCAAAGTCACCGACTTTGATGTTCATATTGCTGTCAAGGAAAATATTGCCCAGTTTCAGGTCACGGTGGATGACCTGGTGCACATGCATATAACGGCATGCACCCATGAGTTGTATCATGAAGAAACGGGATTCCGGTTCGGTGAAACGACGACGGCGTCGGAGCATATCCATCAGCGACCCGCATGGGCAAAGTTCAAGGGTCATGTAAACGTTCTCCCCATCCTCAAAACAGTCTCTAAACCGCACAATGTTCGGATGCTCTAGCGCGCTATGAATCTTGATTTCTGCGTACAACTAAGGCATATTAGTGGTCATACCGGGGACATATCGTGAAATTTACCTTGGTCTTTGCTTTCTTCGATGTGAGTGAGGATTTTGTGACTACTTTGCAAGCTAAACGGGTTCCGCTAGTTTGCTTCACCTCGTATACACGAGCAAAGCCACCCTTGTCGACTTGGTCAAGGCAAAGAACGGGTTCATTGTTGTGTCACTCACCTCGCCCAAAAGACCTACACGGTGAAGTTGGATAGTGCCAGTATTATCAGAAATAAACTTGGGAGGCGAAGGAGGAGTAACTTTGGCATTCTGGCGGGGTAGCGGTGGCGACGACGCTCCTTTATGATTCTCCTTGTCCCCAGCCTTGACAGGCAAAGGGGGTTGATTCATGTGCTGGTGGTGGTTGACTGCATCCGTAAACGGGTAACGCTTAGAAGAAGAGCTTGAAGACGGTATCCGAGCCTGTGCTGGGTAGACTTGAGCCATTGCTTGGTGGCCTAACGCCGGGTTTCGCAATTGCAAGGAGATGGGAAAACGTTTGGCTCCGAAGAAAACGAGGCAGTCGCGTTGCCATCACGTGTTGGTTCATCAGTCACGGGGTCGCGACGCGTTCGGTTTAGTCGATCGAAGCGCGGTCAAGCGCGCGGCACATAAGCCTTCTCTTCGGAAGATCAGCTTCTTCAAATTAATGAAATGGTCAGGATTCTCCCCGCTGCATATGGCTCATTCTCAAAGTATTGCATGAGAGGTGACACTTGTTCAAGCGCAGACATGGGGATCCTGCGTCAAAATTCAAAGAGCTCGGAATACAAATGTACCATAAACGTATGAATTATGAAGTCGCTCAACCGCCGACGTGGGTTCCGTTCTTATCTATGCACTGCCACCAGACGCTACAAGCCGGGAAAAGGCCTTCAGGTTCATTTCCTGCATCTTTAAGCAAAAGCGCGACAACGCCATGAGGTGGCACGTTATGTGCTGTGAATGTGCGAACTGCGGTTCCGTTGTCGGTGTGAGCCCACAAATCCTGATAAATCACTTCAACAAGCATCAGTATGGCAAAAGATATCCCAACGTACCCTCACAGAATATTTTCGCCCTGCACGGATCCAAGGGGATTCGGTTAGGTTAAACGATAGCGTGGATGGTTCATCGAGGGTATTCAACTGGATATGGGGTATGGGCTTGGAAGCCTTTTGACAATTGTCAAACTGACGTACGAGCATGAACACAGTCCCATCTTTACTCGGACCGCTCCAATACTGTGCAGGATGGGTGCTATTACTAGTCCAATCGGGCTATTAGACTATGCTGTCAGTTGAGACCACGCGAACTGATCAGGGTTGCTGACATTGATTCCCCATCGGAACGGAGAGATGCTCTTGCCAATCACGTCGTCCTGATTTATATCGAGGATCTCCTTGTTTTTGAGGATTCCAAGAATGTCGGGCGTTATTGCTGATAGCTAGTGAACCTTTTTCTTAGATTTTTCCCAACAGTTGTGATGCAAATTCACATACATTGGTGCCGATCTGTGGAAGAACATGTTAAACATCTGATAGTAAACTTTCATTACGAAACACGCACAAGAAGAGGAGACTTCATCAAAGCCCAAGCCGTGAAATGAGATTTAGACTCCTCAAATGTTAAACCACCATTGCCGCTAGTTTTGAGAGGTCAGTGAAACATTCATTATTGATTACTAGAACATACAGTTGCAGCTGAGAGAAAAATTTAGTCCATTATTAGATAGTTCAGTGATAGAGACATACCATGTCTAAGTCATTGCGGCCATAAAAATCGGTGGCTTGTGTGATGAACGAATTGCTACAATTGATCGTAGTCAAATTGTCATGCCCAGAGAGTCGTAGCAACCGAACTAACAAGTTGATAATGAAAGTGAGCGACTCCCATCGGGGCGCTATATCCCCTGTTGTCTATAACGTGTGTATCGTGAGTCGGTCAAATCGACGCTACGATAAGAGGAGTCGAACCCTCCAGCTTTGACCGAACGTAGCTCCCCAGCTGTTTCGCGGAAATTTAAGCGCATGGTCGATCTGATGATTAATGAACGAAAACATACAGCCATACTTGACTCTAGAATCAAATTAGAGTTAAAAGGGGGGCGTGTGCACAGAAAAGGACCCGTACCCAACCCCATTCACAGAGAGAAAAGATCATTGGCGGTTTCCTGGTCTGGGCAGCAAGCTGTGCAATGGCGTCAGCCATCCTTTGATACTCTACAAAAAGGTTTTATAGAGGTAGGAAGCGGTATCAGAGCGAACATACTGCCGACTATCCCTTGACGGATGATGCTGTCATAAGGAACTTTGCAGCCTCTCAGCTAGTCACGTCCGCCGGGCATTGTAAAGTACGCTTACTGGCGCAGTTGTCATATCTGAAATTATGAGAAACACGAGGTTAGACTTGTATTGTATTCATAGAATTCGCTCACTTTAGATAATCGAAACCCCAATCTTGGAACGTTTTTGCGTCTCTGAGTTCATTCTGGAAAGAGCCGGGATAGCCAGCGCATGTATACCAGCCAGAGTCACTATACTAAAATTATAATTCTCCACGATTGGTACTTTGCTCGGGCCAAATATATCGTGCATACTCACAATTCCTGTTTTACTGAGGCGGTGGTTGGCATTGGAAGAACAAGACGATAAACGAGACAAGACTTACAAGCCTAAGGAGTGAACCTGCTCGTTGAGCTTTTTCATGCCATTCTTAAATCGAATCTTGTCTACGCCCTTGTGAGATTCATATATACGCGACATTAAAAAGTCAGCGAGCACCTTCGACGATATTCCCATTAGCACTGCGGTTCTTCTCTGCGTAGCAATCGTCTATGTTGACATAGTTATAGCCAGCCGCCTGTCCTTTCGCGTTGAATATCTAGAAACATAAATGGCAAGGAGGGCGCGTAACTTGCAATCCAAGCGATTTCATCAATTTTGCAGTTGTCAGTATTAGATTTTCGTCGATATTGCACTGCGGGTGTGAGATGGTAGAAGTGTGTTGAGTCAAATCTCACCGTACTTGATAGGCGTTCCAAGCTGT
>JABCKL010008493.1:0-18595 GCA_018851305.1 Calocybe cyanea
TTTCAATTTTGATAGAGTAATTTCATAAGCTTATTCAATGGCAAAATTTCTAGAATGGTGAAACTAAGCATGTATGCCCAGAATGTGGTGCAGACTATCGACGTGCTGACAGCGCATCTCGCCATTTCAGGGTTTGTCTATTTAACTTTGGTACAATCCTGTAAGCTCAAACAAAGGTGATCCTTAGGCGAAACATTTAGGAGAGAAGCCGTTCAAATGCAGTTATCCTGGTTGTGGAAAGGACTTTTTCAAAAAATCGGATAGAGGCAGACATGAGGTTTGGTCTACATGATTTTGGTACAATTCTGTAAGCTCAAACAAAGGTGATCCTTAGGCGGGACATAGAGGGGAGAGGCCGTTCAAATGCAGTTATCCTGGTTGTGGAAGGGATTTTTCCCAAGGATGGAATAGAGACAAACATGAGGTTTGGTCTATTTGATTTTGGTACAATTCTGTAAGCTCAAACAGAGATGATTCCTAGGCGAAACATTCAGAGGAGAAGCTGTTCGAATGCAGTCATCCTGGTTGTGGAAGGGCTTTCCTCTGGGAAGAGTATAGAGACATGCATGAGAAACGGGTTTGTCTATTGCATTTGGAGCAGTTTCGTAAGCTTAAACAAAGATGATTCCTAGGGAAAACATTTTAAGGAGAAGCGGTACAAATGCAGGCATTGTGAAGCACGTTTTACCGCAACAACAAGTAGACACAGACATGAGGTTTGTCTATCGTTTCTGGAGCAATTCTGTCAGCTTACAAAGTGGTGGATCGAAGCAAAACATGCATAAGGGGGATAATATATCACTTGCACCTCAGGACAGTGGTTCCTGAGTTTCATCACCGAGTTTCAATCATTGTATTGTCGATTTAGGCAAATGGTTTAGCCTGTATCACGAAATGAAATATTTTCTAGTAAATCTTTTCTTAAAAGCGCTGTACAGACAGTTCTGAAATTTCAATTTATGCGCTTATTGAGAATTCGTGCGCTTTTGGTAGTGTTGGCAATCAAGCCTTCTTACGTTTGGGTGTGAAGTTATTATCCGAGGACCAGAGCGATGGCAGATTGATGATGCTGCGACGGAAACGAGGAGGGTATTTTGAAGAGGAAGTTGGATGGCGTATGATGCACGACGTCAACATTCTCACTGTCATATCGCATACACAGTAACAGATCATGTAATTCGTCCGTGAAAAATATCTCTGTAATGTCCATAGAGCGTCGAGTCCTCCCAATAATAGCATTTACATTTACCTGGAGGCACAGTAGAGTGTTCATTGCGTATAGTAAGTCGAATTACTGGACAACAGCAAGATTTTACTGTAAGTTCGAACGGAAGGGGCAATCAGGAAAAGTCAATCAAGAAGCATCCTCCTTCTCATCACCACCAAGAACCAGAGGTCCTTGAGCAGCGGGCCCAGCAACAATCGTCTGGTCTGGTTCCTCGTGCTTGGGTTCAACTTCTTCCTGAGGCCCCTCCGACGCTGACCATTCCGCATCCTGGCCATTCGGAAGCCCTGGAGGAGGAGGAGGATAATCGTCTTGTTGAAAAGAATAGCTACCGATGAAGAACTCCGTCATGAAACTCATCCACTCGGAAACACCTGCACTACCATGATTTCGAACGAAAGAAAGGAGACACGCGAACGAGTAGAGCGATATGCCAAATAGGGTAAGGAAAGCGGCTGATACGAATGTTATCACGAGAGTTAAAACGAGAAGGGATACTGGAGTTTGACTCAATCAGTGTCCTTCAAGGACGGTTTAGAAGGGAAAAGAAAACGCACGGAACATCAACACCACCGTGGCCGAAGTAACAGCGACGATAGATAAAGCCAGAGTACCAATGGAAAGCACCGCAAATAGCGTTAATCCTCTGTTGACGCCGATCAAGAATCACCTCTCGTGCCTTTTACAAATAACAACTTTCGTGCTCACAGAAAAAATGCGGTAGGTAAAAAGCTCAGCAAAACAAATATCGCGACGAAAGTCTAGTACGAATCCAAAAAGTAACGATCATCGGAGGTTCTATCAGGAGAAAAAAAGGTTCGCAACTCACAGCAGCAATAGGTCGTTCTTCAAAGAATGCTTGAGAAGTTTTTAGAGCAGGCCGAGCATATTCTCGTTCGAAGCTGTGGTCAGGAAAAACGACATCCCGTGAGATGGCCGCCCACGGGGGGAAGAAGCTGAAACGGGTTTACTGGTCTGCATGGGCCTGCACAGCAGATACACTCTTGTTGAAATAAGAGTACATGTCATCGTTCTCGTCCGGGAGTTGGATTGACATATCTCAATAGGTAGTGGCAGAGGTGGAAGAATGGAACAGAGCGTTGCAGTGTGAGAAAGTATGGCTGGTTAGTTTCTTTTCGTGCTAGAGCGCTAGAGTTTCATTACTGCATATTATCAAATCAGTACCAAGAAAAAATCATATTTTGAGCATGGAACGATAGATCAGGAGACACCAGGTCAGTAAATTGAACATAGTAATCAGTATTGATAGATCTCCCCAAAATGTCGAGTATATAGGATCATAGGTATCAAGAAATCGTTGAAATAGTAAGAACCAGACATAAAAGTCGTGAAAAAAAAGGTCATTTCGCGTAAGGTTGTCATTAGTAAAGAGTGATCGTTCAAGTGGCTATCGGCGAATCGAGCTGGAAGGCGACCTCGGTCCAAAGAGTCCAGGACTCCTGTCTTCCGGTACTAGGAGGTGCGCCGCTGGTGCTGGCGTATCTGGCTCACTAGGTTCCTGTGTCGGATCGGCTATCAAATTGTTTTTCGTCAGTTTACCAAATCACCTCGTCAACACAGAGGAAAAAACTCACGCTGCCACATATGCCAAGACGTCCTTGGGTCCGGACCACCGCGATACATATGCATCTGCATCGTGGATGGTCCTGGCTGGGAAGGAGGCGGTGGCGGAGGCTGAGCTGGCGGAGGCGCTTCCTTCCTTTGTTTGCGTAGGCGAACCCTGGGCGTCACCTTGCGCCATCCAGGCTTCGTGGGCGGAACTTCCGGCGGTGGAGGCTCTTGGGGCGGTTGAGGGTCTAAAGGTGGGCCACCTGGAGTACCGGGGGCGGGTTTCCTAAAGCGATAGCTTAGTAGATGAAATGAGGATTGAAGTGCGCAAGAGTATACTGACCAATCCGCGTCGAACTCTCCACCGGGTCCATACTTGGACCTTAGACATAGTAGTTGGCCCAGCTCGCTAAAAAGATGTCAGATAACGCTCCAAGTTCCGCAGACAATACGCACTGCTGGAGGCCACGACGCTCTTCCCGTAGTTTCCCCACTTCAACTAACAACATGCGAACTTCGGAGGCCAAAGCTTTGCTAAACTCATCTAAGTACTGAGATCGTAGGGCATGAGTCACGACAGACAGCAGGGATACATTTGAACTCACTCCTTGAACGTTGAAGCGAACTTGTTGGCTCGCCGTCGACTCGACGCTTTCGATTGTTTCCTGGTGGTAACGTGCACAGTCTTCGCGCCAACCTGATGGATGCACGTTAGTTCGTTATTATAAGAGACATATAATAAAGCATACTTTGCGAGAGTTCATTCAACATTGCTTGCTGTGCCGCACTCTGTTCTTTAAGGTTATTGATAACTTCTTGCAGATCTGTAGCGAGTGAGCTAGATTATGTATTCCAAGAGGGCGGCGATACGGACCGGGTTCTCTTTCGCGCGAAACTTTCGCCTCATATGTAAGGTTTCTGGTTTCTACCATGTCCTCGGCGAGCTTTCTGACGATTTCTTCGAGCTCAGCCATTTTTGCATCCTTTTCAGACCGGCGGATCTGTTTCTCTTCCCAACGAACGTCCATGGTCTCTTTCTTCCTTTGACAAAGCTCGTTTTGACCTTGAACCAGATCTGTGATTTCTCCAAGCTGAGTTTGGATGGCCTGATCGCGTTCTTGAAGCGCTTGGCTCTCGCGTTCGCGCTGTTCCGTTTCTATTGTTACCCGCTGCTGCTTCTCATTCTCTAACTCCGCTCGCACCCCTGCCAGCTCATCTTCTAACGCCTTGATACGTAGATCTTGCTGCTCTACTAATTGTCGCCGTTCCTCAGCCAGATGCGCCATCATGTCTTCATGTTCCCGATGTGCGGCGTCTCTCTCGGCTTTAACCACATCTATCACATCAATAGCATGTTGAGAAGCGGCATGCTGCATCATCGATTCCCTCGAACGAACAGAGATGCCGTCGCCTGCTACGTCTGGTGGTTGAACGGCAATACCTATTGGCTGCGCGGTCGGCTCTTCTGGAAGTTGAGATGATCGTGGCGATGATGGCAGTGGTGGTCGCGGGAGGACAGGTAGCTGTTCAGCCTGTTCTCGGAAATCATGCCAAACCGAGTCAGCCGCTTCTCGAGCCTCTCGATGTCGCCGTTCCTCTCCTTCCAAGAACACGCGATCCCGATCCTCTTCGTTGCGGCGGAAGTCTTGCTCTACATCCAATATTGATTGTGTAGCGTCTTCTAAATGCCTTACAGCATCTTGCAAACGCCCCGTTTCCCTTTCAAGCCCTGACATGTCAAGGAAGGTGGCGGGTGGGGGACCAGGAACCGGGAGAGGTGAGACACCACCATCGGACTCTCGCCGATGGAGATCTGTAGCGTGCGTTGGCGCTTGCGATGGGACTACTGCAACTGTAGGTGGAGGTGAGTACGCTCTTGAATCCCGGTGTTCGATGGGACGCCTTGAAGATGGGACTCGGTGGACAATCGCGGGACGATCTGGCTGATCGTATTCCGAATGCCTGAAGTCTTCGCCAAGAACTAGACGCGAAGTTATAGATAGCATTTTATAGAATTGACATGACTTACTGGAGGGAGATCGCCTACTAACAGTTGGAATCCTTTCTTCGGCTACAGGAACAATAGTAGGTGGACGAGCGGGGTGGGTGCCAACGGTCGTTGGGGATATGACGTCTATTGGTATGGGACTTGGACCACGTCCGGGACGTCGACTAGGCTGTCGGAAACTGGGCTCTGGCTGGTATCGGGTGGGAGTGATGGAGCCGCTGCGGCTACTTGGATAAGAACGATCATCATAATACCCGGTTCGAGGTTGATGGTATGGGTGTCTATATGGCTCTGCACTTAGATAACGGCGTCTGTCGGGATATCGCCTACGAGGAGATGAAGGCGGTGTCCAAGATCTAGAACGGCGTGTAAATAAACTTGGGGTGCGGAACCTCCAGCCAGGGCTTGTTCTCCTGTGTGGCCGATATCTGTCACCATAATCATAAGGCGAATAGCTTCGCCTTCTTCTAACGTAAGACAAAGGGATATGGTCTCTGCCTCTTTCCCTGAGAGATGGAGACCTTGCACGACCATCATAGTGTGGAGATGGAGTGCGTGATCTCGCGGGGTAGGAGAGATGATGACGGCGCGAAGGGTCATGTCTGGGAGATGGCGAGCGTGATCTCACTGTATAATGAGTATGATGACGGCGCGAAGGGTCACGTCTAGGAGATGGCGAACGTGACTCGGTACTAGGATATCGATAGCGCCTCCGGTGCCGGCGGCGGGGGGAGCGGCTCCTCGGATACCATCGATGGCTTCGAGAAGGGCTTGATGAGTAACTCCTAGACCGGGGTCGACGATGTCGTGGATGAGTGTAATACGGTGAAGGAGAGCGCCGGTGACGTTGGTCCTCGATAATTTGTGTAGTCGGCACAGTAGGTTGGGGAACGATTACTTGAGGTGTTACGCGAGGAGACCGAGAGCGTCGGCTTGAAGGCAGCCGTGCTGACATGACTGGTTGTTGCGGGACAATGACGTGTGTTCTGCGACCCGAGGAGCGTGAGCGCGAGCGAGATGATGAACGAGAGTGAGGGACAATGATTGGTGTCGTTCCCGGTCCAAATGTGGGGGGTATCAGGACGGGTCCAGGCTGTTGAAAGGGAGGCTGCTGTGTGATCACGGGTGGTTGGGCTACAGGCGGAAAAACGACGCGTTCGGGAGTGCGACTCCGACTTCTCCGCGTGCGACTACTCCTGCTGCTATCCCTGCTATGAGCCATGATGATTGGTTGAGAGGGAATCATTGGTGGAGGCATCATGCCTGGAAGAACTCCTGAAGGTTGAGTAATGGGGGGAGGATAGTGGGGTGAGCGAGAACGGGACCTCGAAGACCGCTGAGGCTGCACGATCACAGTAGGTTGCGCTGGTTGTGGCACAGCTTGCGGGCGCGGTGAGTATGAACGCCGACGGCGTGAATGATCTGAATCGCTCCTCCGACGGCGGCGGGGGCTGGGACTGCGGCTGGAGCGACTTGAGTAAGGACTATGGTGTACTAACACAGCGGGTTGCGACATAGGGTGGCCTGGCGGGAATGGCGCCGGGATCATATCAGGCATAGAAGGAATAGGCGCAGGGACAACAGTAGGATGAGGGGGAATGGGCGCTCCAGGTGTCTGCGGGAAAGATGGAGGTTGCGTGATGATTATGGGTGCGGGAGGCTGTTGTGGTGTGCGTGAGGTATGCGTGCGACTCCCTCCCGTGCTTGATCGGATAATATGAGGTGCAGGAGGAACATAGGGTTGCTGTAGAACTATTGGCTGTGGTATGGGGGAGGGGCTTCTCGAGCTGACGCTCAGACTTGGACTATGCCTTCCATGCCTTCTATGCCTGCTGTGTTCACTGCTCCTGCGACGGCGGCCGTCATCACTGATGGAATCAGATGGTGTCCTGGATGAGCTTCTGCTCGAAGGCGAGCCTGGGACCTCGACAATCTGCTGGTAGGGCACATGGGGGGAATGGAGCGTGATAGGCGGAGGGATGAAAGGTACGGCACCCTCAACTGATGACGGCCTTGGAGGTGCTGAAGGAGCTGGCATTGGACCAGGCCCATGTCTGGCATAGCCGTCCAGAGGTATGGAGGGAGCTGGACCAGGTCCGTGTAAGTCGGGGGGAATGACAGGCGAAAAAGGCGGCGAAGGGGTTCGATGAACGCGAGGATCAGGCGGTATCACAGGTGGGATGACGGGATGCTGCATGTGTTGAGGATACGGCACAAAGCCAGGGGGGAACTGATCACTTGAGAGAGTTGGTATGACTGGACCCTGTAGTTGGGGTTCAGGCATCTGCATTCTTGAACCATGAGGACTGGGACCATGATAAGGGCGCCTGAAGGGAGGCCTGCCAGTATCAGGAGGAGTAGTGCTTGCTTCGCTAACACTAGAAGAACTACGATCGCTTTCTAGAGGCAGGACTAAAATTACT
Organism: Calocybe cyanea; assembly: GCA_018851305.1. Lineage (NCBI taxonomy): Eukaryota > Fungi > Basidiomycota > Agaricomycetes > Agaricales > Lyophyllaceae > Calocybe > Calocybe cyanea. Next base: position 7,226 of record JABCKL010008493.1, read on the forward strand.
AGTGAGTATGTGAAGTAAGCAATACAGTTAGCCGCAACTGACCGTCGACTCGAATGTTCAGAATATCCTGCCTTAGCTGGTCGACGCGCGCACTAAGACCGCGTAATTCATCTTGACGATCGCTGGTGTCGCGTGCTAGCCATTCGTTCAGCGATCTCATATAACGCATTAGCTCTCGCTGTTGCTCAACGGATGCGGTCTGCGCATCTCGATTTTCCTATACGACAGAGGTCAGCAGAAAATTGCGGAACACAAAGATGTATTACGCACTCTCAAGAGATCCATCATTCCATCAAAAACAGGAGGGAGTTGCACGACAACCTATCAAAGTATGTCAGCAGTGCTTGCATATAATTGAACAATATTCGTACTGGTCCAGGAGGCATTGGCATATATCCGACCCGTCCTCCTGTAGGCGCTCGACTCGGGCCAACAGGAGGTACACCCTGAAATATTTAAGTTAGCAATGGTGAATGCCTCACAAATGAAAAGGGCCAACAGTTGTCCGACCCGTAGGGCCAGGGGGAGCAGGATGATACCAGGTACCGCCCTGTTCTCGTGGACCGCCTTCTGGTGGAGTAGTATGCGCACGATGGGGAACGTCATAAAGGTTTGACTAGCAAATATTAGCAAAGGCTTTTGTGATGTAGAAACTCATGACTCACTACGGGAGGAGGAACGGAACGGCGAGGTTGTGTGCGGTATGTATATGTCCCATCAGTGCCATCTCTTCTTCCACGACGGTCACGCACTTCCCCCAAGAAATCACGGTCAGTGGTCCCAGGTCCCATAAATTGGGGTTCTTGAAAGGCTGACTCCGCTCGTGGTTCAAGTCGGATGGCACGACGAGCCCTACGGCGCGGCCCATAAGAAGGCAAAGGAGGCTCTGATTCTGAACGCAAAGGCGCGGTTTGTATAGAAATTGGGCTTGGACTTCTTCTCTCTCGCGGTACAAAATCGAGGCCGATAATATGTGGAGGTGGCTGAGGTGCTTGGGGTGGGAATGTTGGAAGGCTGGGTCCGGCGGCCAAGATTTCTTGTAGCCTGTCAAGGAGGGAAGAGCTATCGCGGGTTGGGATAGGTGCAGGTATGGGCTGGTCTGGATCAATATCCCGGAGGGTTTGCGACATCTGCCGGAGGATCGTTGTTGTGTCCGAGGGTTCGTAGACGCTGTGTGCCTCTCGCGGAGGCCGATTTACCAATGTTTGAAGCAAGCCCTCGACACGACTTAGTCGATCTTTCAGCTCAGCATCGTCTCGTGGCAGGCGTGCTGTGATATTGTCAAGCATATGGTTAGTAGATGTTTGCCCGTCCCAAAGTCCGTTAATTTTATCACTGATTTCGCGCAAGCGGTCCGAGAAATCCGGCGGACGAACAGTTGAGGTCGAAGTGGAAGATGGACTAGGTGACGAGGGCGGCAAGGGATAGCCAGTTGACTCAGAACTGTCGGGATATAGGGGAGAGACATCTGTGGAAGAAAGAATAGAAGATGATTCACTTGATTCTAAGATAGTTGGTGCTGGCCAAGGTGGTGGGGAGTCGTGATATGGTTCTGAAGCAAGAAATTCATCGTCCGAGTGGTGGGACGAAAGGAACGACCCGATACTGCTAACGGAGCTCGGAGATCTTGACAATTGAGCAGGTGACATCCTGGCGGCGCGGTCGTCCCCAGAGAGAATAGACAATGTGTTATCACTTCTACCAACCGCTTCGTCCCTTTGTTCGACCCTCGACCCTGGTAATGGAGCTCGAGGTGACGGAGGTCTACGTAAATATGAAGAAAGGTCACGCAGCTCATCCCTCAAGGCCTGTACATTGTCTGCGATTTCCTTGTTTTCGTCGCCTCTCGCATGATCATATCTACGGATATCGTCGACGAGACGATCAAGATCCCGGGCTAGATCACGTTCGGTTGGAGCACTTTCTGACGTTACAGTCTGTAAACTTGATTGGGTAGGCTGTGCAGATGCCCGAGGGGTCGAAAGAGAAACGATAATTGAACCCTCCGGGGTTTGCAGCTGTAGATCGATTATCAGCTTATACTTCACACATGATTGAAATCAATTTATCCTACCAGCTCTCTTTCTGGCTCTGAAGGCGTAGCTAGCAAAGTTGGAATCGTTGATGGTACTTCAACAGGTTCGAGGTCCTCTTCCAATAAAGACCTAGCATCAAATACCGAGGAACGGAGCGATGTTTGCGACTGAAAAGATGCAATAGAGGCCCCAGAACGGGATCTTGCTAACAGAGTAGGAGTCAGACTCGATGGGGTGAGAATATCCGTCGACGATAGAACCGAGGAAGATATTGATGATATCGGGCTTAATGTCGGAAACGTGGACTCGGGATGTATAAAGGGTTCTGGCGTCGTGATAGCGATTGAGGATGGTGTTCGAAGATCGGATGTGGACGGCACAGTCGAGAGAAGAGAAGAAAGTGGTGTCAACTGGGGGATCTCAGATGGGAAACTGGATGGTGTTGCTATATCCGAGGAAGAGGTGACCGACAGTGGTGACAAAGGCACTGGTGTTAACTGCGGAAGGGGGGAGCGTAAGGTTACTGTCGACAAACTGGTCGGCGTCTCTGGTATGGGGCTCAGTCGATCCACCGAGGAAACACTCGTTCCACTTGGTCTTAAAAATGATGTCTCAAATGAAGTATCAAGCCCTTCCGGTACAGCTAGAGACATCACAGAAGGGGAAGGTGCCAACTGAGAAGATTCGTATGATACGTCAGTCACTCGTGCCCACAACTGGGGGCTGGGAGGCGGGGGTTGGTCAGAAGGCATCATGTCACTGACACTCGAAACTGAAGATATGCTCGAAATTGATGAAGGTAGAGGGGGGGCAGGTGTAGATGGATGCTCAGATGGGGCAGGAGAGCTTGACAGGACCAAAGTCGACGGTGTGACAGCCGATGCAGAAGACGGGGGGGTCGGGGTGACTGGCGGAATACTAGGGGAAATATCTGGCGACAATGGCAGGGATGGGGACGGCCGGGTAGGCGAACGGAATGACGTAGGCGTAGGTACATCCGGAAATTCTTCTGTTGGCGTCAATGGCAAAGGCGGGGAAGATATCGATGGTACAGAAGGCGGCAGCGGAGGCAACGGAGGAGATGGCGACGGAACGGGTAGAATAGAGGGCTCGGATGGCGATGATGGTGGCAGCGGTGGGAGGTCAGAAAAGATTGAAGGGGAGGTGATCGACGGTATGACCGATGGGGGCGGAAGGGAAGGCAGTCCAAGTATACTCTTGGACTCTTCCTCTGATTCCAGCCTCATTGACGACAATATTGTGGGCGTGCTTTGTTCCGAAGGAATGGTTGGTGCGGTTATGTACTCTGAAGGAAGTGACGGCTCGGATGTTGTGCGATAGTGTGAATAACCCGTATCAGGAGTCTTATACTCAGATTCAGAAGGAATAGTAGGTAACGACTTGAAGGATTCCTCAGAACGGAGTGAAGCAGCAATACTTTTAACGGAAGGACTTCTCGCAGTTACATACGAAGTTCCCTGGGATGCGGTGACAAACCCCTCCGAAACAACCTCAGACAGCGGTCTAGATGGAGGGGAGGATGACGAAGGTGTTATAGTCTCTGAGCTCGAAGTAATTATACGACCCGAGATATCGGTCAGATCTGAAGACGGGCAGACGTCGTAGCCCGTCTCACTCGATTCACCAGGCGTAAAGGTATCGCTGGCAGCCGAAATCGCGCTCCCGTTGCTTTGGTAGCTACCGCTTGGCCCGTCACTCCTCTGAGAGTAGCTGCCATTTTCCGACCACGTCCTAGTTCCCGAAGAGTAGCTATCTGTGCTTCGAGTGTAGTCGCTCCCTGAATAACTCCTTGAATCGAATGATCGGGTACCACTCTCTGGCGTGTATGTCCCGCTTAGGTTTTCCTTATCCGAAGTATCGGTTAAATAGCTGGATGAATACGTTCGGGAACTACTTCTGCCCGCCCTCCTTCGAACCTCCCTAGTTCGCGAAAGAGGAGTCCTCGACGGTGAGCTGCCAGTGTAGGATAGAGAGTCGTGCGAATCACCGAGATAAGACGCGGAATCTGTTCTTCGATGAGATAAAGTAGATGGAACAATGTGAGTACCGGTAGCGGAACTAATCCCGAGTGACGTGCCATCCGTCCTGAGCCCGGTGGACGTGCGCAACTCAGACGAAAGCGATGCTTGAGAGTAATACGAGGTTCTAGTACCCTCGGAGGAAGCGCCAGCCGAAAAGAATTGTTCATCGGAAACAGAAATGTCAGACCGAGCCCTGTCGCTGCCCCTTCCAACGCTCGGTGGGGGCGTGACAATGATATCGCGACCCAACGTTGAACCGCTCGAGATCGTCACAGGTGAACCTCCGAAAATTAAACTAGCAAAGCCTAGACCAGGCCGAGCTCCTCTAGCACGCGTCAGAGCCGAGTTGAATTCGGCATCTAAATCAGTCATGGACCCACTGCGTCTCAGCAGAGAGCCAGTCCTCGCAGGTTGAATTACGCGCGGATCTCCGGGATACACGTATTCCTGGTTAGCAATGACAGTATCGTCAACCGTACGGGTGTGATGAGAAGAGACAAGCGAAGTTCGACGCGAAAGTCCCCCCGGCGACTTTGGTGACATCGAGGAGGCGTTTGAGGAGAAATCCGGAATAGATGGGAGTGAGCGCAAAGGCGGGACGTAGACGGTAGACCGAGATCCCGTGCTGGAGGTGCTCGTGCGGCTGTCGTATGACTGAATGGTTCGAATTGAACCCGTAGGTGAGCGGGTAACCGATGAGGAGTCGGGCAGTGGAATAGGACGGTTGACGGCCTCCCTGTGAGCGTACAAGTCATCAATCCAATCTAAAAGAAAACCAGGTAGGTCAACGCACCACAAGCGGTTAACCCATTTTTGTCTTTCCAAGAGGCTCTCGGCAGCCAATCGTTCCACGCCGTCAGCGTATAACATATGGAATGGGACAAGCATATCCATCAGTGGTTGCCCGTCCCTCTCTATACTTTGCGATCTAGCAGCGATTGTCCCAATATCGTCCCTCGCACTAGGGTGAGTCGGCGAGGGAGCAGATTGGACGCTCGTGCAGTTGAGAAGGTCGAGTGCGACTATTCCCCTTCCACCTCCAGGAGATAACCACGAAAGAAGAAGTAACTGCGGGTAAAGAAGCGCTTGGCATCGCTGCCAACGGTAAGGAGGCGCGTCGTGCACATTCAAATACCACAATAATCCGATGTGGAGAGGCTATTGCCAGATAAGTACAACATTATAGTGATAAAAAGATCACTCACAGCTTCGTTGCTTTGAGTGTACGGAAGCAAGTCTGCTATGTCTAGCCCAGGTGGGAGGTTTCCATTCCGTAGATTTGCAAGTTCGGTATCGCTGGCTCGAGTCGGGGTTACAGGGTCGCTGGCACGACCACCTTCACGGCGGAGTTGAGCGCTCGCACGCTGCACTCTCCTCCTAAATCCAAACAAGTTTTCGCTGTCTTGTTGAGGTGAAGCGCTAGTGACCGATCCCTGGGCGGAAGACTTTCCGGGCGAGCGACTGAGCGAAGGTGTACGTTCTTTCCATAAAGCTACGATGTTGCGTACCGATGCCAAAGGAGAACGTGGAGACGTTTGAGGACGGCGAAGACCTGGCGGCGGAGTGGCGGAAGTGAATGTGTCCGTGTCGGTGTATGCCCCAGTACCAGTGTAAGTTCCAAGATTTGTTCCTGTATAGGTCCTGGTATCCGTTTCCGTATAAGTCCTAGTATCGGTCCCCGTATCTGTCCTAGTATCTGTTCCTGTATAAGCTCTGATGTCTGTGCCTGAGTGCGTCAGAGTTCGACTAAACGTGCTAGGCGTCTGAGTATACGAGCTCGGGGCAAACGGCGACGCCGTGCTCCGACTAAAAGTGCCTCCCGGAGTTGCCGAGCGGAATGCGCTATCGCCCGACATTGTGGTAGAGCCTTGTGGCGGTGGAGACAGAAAGGATGATCCAGTGGGCCTCGTGTCAGTCGCAGTGTACGAAGAGGTTAGCTTTGAAGGAGATGACGGCCTAGAGCTGTAACCATAGCCTGTGCTGCTAAGAAAGGGACTTGAAGATCGGGGTCCGGGCGTAGATGACGTTCGCGAGTGACCATTGCCATTAGTTTCGAAGACTGCAATTAGCTCGGTGGTACGGCCTGGGGGAGGCAAAGACCTATCGGAACCCGGATCTGTAGATGACTTGGAATGGAGCGAAGGGGTACCTCCAGGGAAGATTGAGCGACGCAGCGCTTCTGGCGTTGGATTGGCTGGCCGCGCGCCACTCGCGGTGGAAAATGCGCCCGAGTTGGGACGCGACGATTCTTCTGTCTTTTCTGTGATCCTACTAAGCCTTGCCCGAGGATCAGCTGGAGGAGAGAGTGCAGCTGAACGTGGAGTAAGCGTTGGTAGGGAAATATAAGAGGGAGAGCCTGTATATCCTGTGCCGGAGTAAGTTCCAGTATATGAACCCGTTACAGAACTATAAGATGGGCCTGAAGAAGCGCTATGGGACCATTCCGATAAAGCTTGTTCAGTATGGTCAAATTCATCTTCGAGGCTATTTAGAGTAGCTTCAACTTCGTCGATCGAGTTGTCGTCCGAGTAGTCGTCTAAATTCGAGTTTTGCTGAGAAGGAGCGGGAGAGACAGTGATACGTCTCATATTATGAACCGACCCGCTATCATCACTATCGGTAGAAGGTCGATAAGAGTCTAGGAGTGTAATGTGAGTAAGAGAGGTAAATTTGTAGATATGGCTAGACCTGAACGAGATGTATACGAGTGTCTTGAAGGCGAGAGAGGTGTTTGCGTATCTGAGATCGATGTAAACGTTGTCGTCCCATGTCGAGGGGACCAAGGATCGCTAGAGCTGCCCGTCATGCCCAACGATGAGCACCGATCAGTCAGTGAACAGTTATTCCTTTTCGAGATTCCGCCGCGGTTCAACGATTCAACACGATCACGTGTAACCCCAGGGCAGGTTTTTTGGCGACCTTACTCTCACGTGCGGTGATCTCACTATAGCTTAGTCATCTTCGACTCACTTCCTTGAGCGACGAGCGTCTAATCGAGTCAACACATCCCGAGTATCACGTCCCGACCGTCGATCCTTAGACCCAGTTTATCATGGCAGATATGGATGTTGATGTACCCGAACAGCAGACGAAGAAAGATGTAAAAGAGGGCAAGGAAAGCAAGCAGCGTTTTGAAGTCAAAAAGGTTCGCCATTCACAGCATTATCTCCAGCAGTTACTTAACAGAATCCCTCACTTAGTGGAATGCTGTATCTCTGTGGGCATGGGGTGAGTCCTACGTATACAAATTTTAAGTCACCTAACTTATCTCCGCAGACATCGTCGTCGACAACTGTGCCATCTGCAGAAACCATATCATGGACTTATGTATGTGTCATTCCCCCTAATTATTACATATATCTTAGCTATCTTTTGTCTCCATCTGAAGGTATCGACTGTCAAGCCAATCAGGTATCAGCGACAAGTGAAGAATGTAATGCTGCATGGGGCATCTGCAATGTGCGCCTATTCTTATATCCCGTATGATTTTCCCTCACCGACACTTGCTGCACAGCATGCATTCCACTTTCATTGTATCTCACGTTGGCTGAAAACGAGAAACGTTTGTCCTTTAGATAATCGCGAATGGGAGCTGCAGAAGTATGTTCCTTCAATTCCCGTTGCAAGTCCCCCATCTCATTCAAGCACAGATATGGCCGTTAGATCATTCTACGATTCATTGATTACCTCCTTCCCGCCTTTTCTGCCTCAATCCACGAATGACAATGTATTTCGAAGCTTTGTAGTACTTCACACATCAATGCATAATTCCGGAATGATCGCGATTGCGCAGCCGTACGGCTTCTATCTCAATCAATGTACTTTCAACCTTCGCTGATGTTGGCGATTGACGTCGATCTTTCTATCTGGTACTCACTCTCGTTAGCAAGCGGACTGAGACGCTCAGATGTTCGTACCGGTAATAGAGCTACCATCGCAGCTGGTGCCAGATCCAAGAAGACATACATCCATCACCGATCCTAAATTCCAACACTGCTAACATACCCAGAAGATCGTGTCTTCCGTCCTCAAGTCTTTCTCCGCTAAGCTATTTCACGGGTCCGAGATACCATATTCGTCGAAGAGCCTTCCATACAGAATCTGTCGTTGCCAAGACCATTCTTCATCTCCTCTTGTGAAAATCTTCGACCCTGTACTAGCAGGGCCACTTTTCTCCAGAAACATGTTCCCAACAGCAACGGCCGACGCTCGCATGACTTCGCCAGCTTCACTCTGGGAGTACGTAGCTCCCGAATGGCGCCCGTCAATTTTACAATGCGGGCCGGTTACCTCAGATCCAGCATCATCCGTGCTAAATCGCTGATCCCATTTTTTTTTTCGCATGACGACGTGGGAAAGTGATTCGCCACACACCAAATTCAGTTAGCCTTGATGCCTGAGTTTACATCTATGTCACGGAGAACGACAGACCGTACATATAACTCAACATAGCTCCCGCGTTCAAGTCTCACGGGAGCAAGTAAAATTTTCTTCACTTCGAAGCTCGGCTCCCTCCTGCTATAGCACCTCTTCAACAACTTGTGTTACTTATGGGTGATAGTGGACCCAGATGGGACCCATGGTCACCTAGGAACGAACTTCCAAGAATCCAGATCCCTGACCAGCCCTGACCTCATTTTTCTGATCGATATCGCTTAGCTGTGAACCCCAAACCATATAAATGAGGCCTCCACAAAAATTTTGAAGAGATTCTCACCTCATTCGCCTGTCAAGCCAACCAACCAAAACTAACAAAACTATGTCGCAAATCTCTCTCTTCTTGACTGGAGCATCTGGCAAGCGTTTTGACTCGCTTGGGCTCACCCGTTGCTAATCCTTGTGTAGGCTTTATTGGCGGCACCGTACTCAACAGTCTCCTCGCTAGGGAAGACAGACAACGCTTCGACATCACCTGCCTCATCCGTGGAGAAGATCGAGCTGCACTCATACATGAAAAGCTTGGGTTGAAAACAGTTGTCGCAGACTTGTCCGACTCCGCTATCATTAGCGCGGCCGCCGAAAATGCGGATGGTAAAAAGTTTTCCCATACCTACAGTTTTTGCAACAGTTGATCATTGTCCCCTTATATAGTTGTCGTCAACACAGCAAACGCGGATCATCCACAGGGTGCCTCAGCAATTGTAGAAGGTCTAAAGAAGCGCAAGGCCAAAACCGGCAAAACAGGAATCTACATCCATGTAGTTCACATGACGTCCGCCATCACCAATTCATATGCTAATTACCTTCTTCTAGATATCCGGTACCGGCTGTCTCTGCGACTTAGTTGGAGGTGAGACTGCGTCGGACAAGTTGTACGATGACGAGCACGTCGAAGATATCAAAGCAATTCCCCTCGACTTTGTGCACCGTGCCTGTGATACCGTCGTGAGCACCGCAGGAGAGGCTGGTGATATCCGCTCTCATATCGTCTTGCCCCCCATGATCTGTGCGCTTTCCTTTTCTTTTCTCAAACATTGTGATTGAGTTCTGATTTGGTATTTCAGATGGGCGTGGAGTAAGTCCAAGCGAGCTACAGAATACGGACTGCATTGACCCCTCTCCTCCCTTTTTCAGACTGGCCCGTTCCACCGTACATCCGTGCAAATACCAGCACTCATCCGAGGTGCTTTGAAATACGGCCAATCTTGCCACTATGGAAAAGGTGTACCACTTTGGAATGCAGTCCACGTTCAAGATCTTACAAACCTTGTTCTTCTACTTCTGGACGATGCTCTGTCTGAAAATCCCAAAGCTCCCAATGGTGCAGATGGGTTTCTTTTCTGCTCCACTGACAGGTATGCCAGATGGACCACAATACACTCCGGTGCTAATGCCGACACGGGTGTTTTACAGTTTCAACTGGAAACAACTAGCTCAAGAGATGGGCACTCGACTTCATGCTATCGGCGTCATCCCTACCTCAGAGACAAGATCCTTCACTGAACAAGAGGCAGTCGATGCTCTCGGAACCTGGGCCAATTTCGCGTACGGGTCAAACTGTTCGTAACATACCTCTCAGTTACTCAGTGTCCTAAATTGATTGGTTTACTTTCACAGCCCGTTCTAAAGCTATCAAAGCACATAAACTAGGTTGGAAGCCTGCACACGGCGATGGAAACGATGGACTCTTCGAATCCATTGTTCCAGAATACCACGCCGTTGTGGAAGAAGGGAAAGACCAGGCACCGATCGTCCACTTTGACGAGATGTACGCGCTGAGCAATAGGAAGTAGAAAACATAGATTATATGTGATATCTTGCGCAGAACTACCGCCAATGTACAAATGCTTACGCTATCAAGTTTTCATGGACCTCGAACCGAATTTTGAACGGAAATGTCTGCGCTGTAGCTGCTTGGGCTCAATAGACGTCTTTCTAATTCACCGGCTGGTAGTGAACATCTGGAATCCAATGTAGCGAATCGCCGATGTGAAACAATCATGCCAATGCGGAGGCAGAAGCAAGAGAATGCTGATACGAGATGTCGATGTTCGTTGACCTTCAACATTATTACATCTATAGGATCAAAGTAGATGAGGTTATGTACATTGACGCTATGTGACAAGGTAATATCACTATATTTAAAACAACTGCACGCGTGAATGATCATATCATAGGTTCTTCCAACGTAGATGGCGGTCTGACAGCACTTGTCGGCCTTTTCCCTTCTCTTCCCAAGCCAGCAGCAAGCTCTGCTTCCTCTATCGTATATGCGGGCTCCTGAAGCTGTTTACACCTTCGTTTGTGTACCTTACTTCGCCAGTGAGATCGAAGCGCAGCGTCGGTTTCGTAATATCTACCGGCCTGATTTAAGTATACGTGAAAATAAGAAAAGAAGTAAATGCCCTACTTGGCACACTCTACGCAATAGTGTTGAGCGAGTCCCGGCTTCTCAAAATCTAAAGGTTGTGCCTCCAAAGCGGCCCTATTCTAAGAGTTTGTCCATCAAAAGTCAAACTCGGGATCCAAGATAACAAACTTTTGGATCCAAGTCAATCGACTGTATGAGGTCCAAGTCTCTCGGCCTCACCTGCAAAGAAAGGGGCTCAGACCTGGCAATTTTTAAATTATGATTACAACTTACTCGCGTACGAGAAGCTCGATGTACATCTCTTCTGGCGTGGTGCGCCCTGGAACGGCGAAGGCGGCCCATGGAAATTTTAGTGAAGCTAATTGTTTGCGATTGTTGGATGATTGATGACTATCGCATCTAGAAAATGTAAAAATATGCGGGGACATCACATAGCTCTCATATCTCTCAAGAGCGAAAAACATTAACTTTTAATCGATTG
>JABCKL010008494.1:0-10251 GCA_018851305.1 Calocybe cyanea
CACGGGTCAAACGTCGAATCAGTGTCAGTCAGGAGGGGATCTTCCTGCCATGGATAGTATTCAAGAGTATAATGCGGCGAATTATAGGGGCTTGTGTCGACCAAGGGCGTATTTTGCCGCGAAGGAATGCTATGACCGTTATTGTTTGTCGTGGAGTGCTGAAGGAATGTGGTATGAGAGCCTTGAGTGGTAGGCGACGACCGGAGCGACTTCCAAGAACTATCAGTGTCAGACCCAGTGTCATCACTGTCAGATCCAGTTGATTGTGTATTAGGGTAACCCGGTGGTGATTTTGTTGGAGTAGGTACAGCGGCCACACGAGCAGCAGCGATGTAAGCAGCAAGAGCAAAGTAAAAGTATTTCGTCATGGGGATTGGACAGACCAGCTGTTCAGAACCCTGCTAAGTCGGCGGAAGTATTATTAGTATGTGCCAGTATACCCCGGGACTGGTCGGATCCGGACTCAACCTCTCACAGCCTCTCACCGTATATTCCGGAGTCCTGCCAGTATCAAAGATCAAAATCCACTAGTATCGATCCCGATATTATAGGGATCCGATGCAAGCCGTCGTGTGCTTCAATGCCAAAAAAGAAAAACTGTATAGCTATGTCTTTATCTCCCAGTCCCCTCGCCACCATAGTGGGGCGAGTACTAACGGGAAAAGAACAGACTGGTTGCTCGAGAACATTGAGGATTGTGAGGGGGCATTGGTTCGTACTGTCGTCGCACCGATATCTGCCATTTCTGTCTCCCTCGTCGAGGGGCCGTTCCAAGCCGCTACGGTACGGCTGTTACTACTCTGTTACTTGATGTTGTAGTTTAAATTTGTTTCCGACGTTGCGGTATCATAGGTGTCGCGAGTCTGAGTTTACAATTTGAATCTAGACCCGTAACGCAAACGAGAAACTAAGTAGATCAAGACTCAAACCATATAACCAGTCACCTCGAGGGTCAAGCGTGAGCTTCTGACAACATTCAAATTTAACCAGTAGCAAGTCGACTCGTTTATGAGTTTGGTTTTTTTGTTTCCGCCCTTCAGTGCGTCAAATGCTTAAACTTGCTAAGCTTCAATGTCTCATCATTGAAGGAAATGTTGATAGCAATTCGAAAAATTCATAAGGTAGATCAGCATGATACGCGTGCAGAGTAGATGACAAGAAAAAATTGCTAGAACACTGTCCGTCGCATCCCTATATATCTGGGAGGCCATATGATGTCCATTTCAGCCCCAAGTAGCTGTTTCATCGACTTCGGTAGCAGTTGCGTTTCTCTGCCTCTCCATCGCCTCCCTATGTAAAACATCGTCAGGTCCAGGTGGAAGCTGCACGGCTCTTTCCCTCTGTTTCTCATTCACAGTGTTCCAGATAGTCGCCACCAAAAGGGCCATGGGGTGTAACGCCGTAAAAACAATAACGGTGACGTACACTTGGGGCGGTTTGGGTTCCGTTGTGCCTGTAACTTCACCTATCCACAGTGAGACGCATAACCAGGTAGCGGCGATACACCAGACGATGTCGCGGCGGATAAGGATGACGAGAAGGGCGAGGGTATTGGTGGATATGACGGCTGCAAAGCCGGACCAGGCGGCGTGGTTTTGCGGGTGATCGGGCGTTGGAGAGAAAAGGAGGTGGAGGGATATGCTACAAAAAACAGGGTGAGTACAGTGGGTGACAGAAGGAATGAAAATGTGCATACAATAGGCAATAAGGGAACAGTATGGACAGGGGTAATGCGAGAAAGAATCTTATAGGCGCATGGATCAGCACCGTATCAAGAGGCCTCTCCATCGTCGGCTTGTGATATATTAGCAAGACCAAATTAGCGTACATCAGCAAGACAAGCAATATGCCTTGAAGAACCGTCGAGGCGATAAACCATCGAAATACGAATGCAACAGCCCATGCAGCGAGGACAAAGTTGGCTAACACTAGTGAGATGCCAACTCCTTTCGTGACTGTATCTTTTGTTTCTTGTTTCGCTGCTAGAACAAGAAGAAAAGAGTAGCCTATCTGGACTACGAATATGACGAGGATGTAGATTGCGATTGTGGGTGGATGTGGAGATATCGCGGTCGGGTATAGGTTGGCTACACCCGACAATGTTGGATTTGCGAAAAACGCGCATATAGCGAGGACGACGATGTTGACAAGGAGAGACAGGGGAGTGAGGACCTGCAATCTGACGAGGGCAACATACTCTTGAACAGCGGGATGGTCAAAGTCCATATCAGAAATGGCTTCATCGTGACGTCATTCATAAATTTAAATAAAAATCCCGATCTAAATAATATTTTTCTAATTACATAATTTCCATTATGCCCGATAATACCACCCCTCTTCCCGACTGAACTGTGGCGCCGACGCGGTACCCCACATATCCTGCGCGTCGTTTCCATGATAATAAGTTTCACCATTGATACCTCCATACGATCCATAAATATTTTCACCACCTCCACCTTCTCCGATAACAGCATGTTGATCATAAGACCCCCGAGGTACAGGTGTAGGCGGCTGTTGTTGGTGTTCAAGGGAGACAGGGTTATACACCAAGCCCGGTGACACGGTATACATCTGCTGCTGGTGCTGCTGCTGAGACTGTGGTTGTGATTGTACAGCGAGATGATGTTGCCCCTGCTCGTGAACGCTATATCTTCGTCTTTGATGATGCGCTTGCTGCATTTGCACATCCTCATCGCTATCCTGGTGCTGATCCCCAACATCGACACCCCCGTAAGAGCCACCATAACCCTGCATCGTCATTGACATCTGCGGTATCTGCATCCTGCCTGCTGCCGGGTTCTGCTGCTGCTGCTGTTGCTGCTGCTGTTGCTGCGCCTGAACCGAAACTTGGTGATGATGGCTAGCCAACTGCGTTTGTTGTGCATGCGTGTGGCTGATGGACGAAGACCGAGAACGATACCCCATCGTATCTTCCATCATCGGGGGATGAGCGTTGTGTACGGACGACGACAGCGGTGGAGGCGCATGTGAATGAAAACCCATCCCTCCGTTGTCATTCGACGTTATTCCGTCCATCGCCGTAGTCGTCGCGGTGGCTTGTCCCTCTTGCTGCTGCTGCTGCTGTGGTTGTGGCCGCTGTTGACCCATCGACATCCCTAGACCCATCATCAAAGACGATGGCGTCAGTGTCGAAGGCGACTGAGCAACGAGGCTTTGCTGCTGCTGCTGCTGTTGTTGTTGTACTTGATGCTGCTGCAGCTGTCGTTCAAGCTGTTGCCGCTCCAAAGCACCCCCAACACCCCCATCCTCCTTCTTCATCCCAGCCCTCTTCGCCATCCACGGCGCACCCTCTTTTCCTCGATCCCTAATACCCACAGAAGGATACGTCACACTCCCCGCAGTATTGCCACCATACCCATTGCTGTTTTTCCGCATACCGTGACCGTGCTTCTTTCTCTCCCCACCAGCACCGACGCTAGCGCCAGAGCCAGTACTTCCGCTTCGATGAGACAGCTGAGACTGCGAGCGCGGAGTGGCCGATGCGGAACCCGTCATGGACGCGGGAGTCGAGGAGGTGGGTGTCGGAGCACCAAGAGGGGATGAAGCTAAGCTGAGAAGGGATAGAGAAGGAGGAGCGGTTGGGATAACGGGTGTTGGCCGATGTTGATTCTGCTGCTGCTGTTGGTGATGATGATGATGATAGGATTGTTGTAAAGGTGGTGTTGGTATTGGTAGGGGAGGTGTATGCGATAGAGCGGACACTGACGAGGCCGTGGTTGCAGCGTCATCGTTGTCGTCGTTGTCGTTGTGATTGCCGTTGTAGTTGTGGTTAGGATTGTGGCTGTTGGCGTTGTTGATGTTGGTGTTAGTATTGGCCCCAGTGCCACTAAGCGAATCCACGTCAACAGACATCATCATCGACGTCGACGATGGAACAGCAGCGCCAACAAGAGCGCCGGAGCTGATGATTGCGTCCTGGTGCTGATACGGTCGTTGTTGATACTGCTGTGGAGATTGCTGATATTGATGGTGGAGGCTGCTTTCCAGCACAGCATGTTTTCGCTTCAACACGTTGCTTTCGTCTCCCACTGTTCCTCCCCCTACCGCACTAGCGCCAGCGCTCTTGCCCTTCTTCGTAGTCGTCTTTCCACCAGCATTGACTGCAGCCGCCCCACCAACGCGTCTTCTCAACGCTTCTACGATTCTTTCCAACTCCTTACGCTCCCCTCTTCGTCCCACCTGTTCGTGATCGCCAACACCCTCTCCTGCAACACCGAATCCCATAGCATTCAACACCTCAAACGCCAACATGACATCCTCCATAACTCCCTCACAGCTCCCCGACGAACCACCACCTCCCATCATCATCATCGCCAGCATCGACCGCCCCGAATCGGATTTGGAACCAGAACCGGAGCTGCTAAAGTTCAGCGCAGCATGCGCGCAAATAATCAACGCGTCTGTGAGGGCTTTTTCGAGTGGGTGGTGTTCGGATGTGAGCAGTAGTAATGTTGACGGGGTTTTGGTTGTGCCACTCATGCCATTGGTACGTAAAGCAGAGAAGCTGTCGTGTGAAGAAGAAGAAACATTGTTTGAGGTTGAAAAAGGAGATGAAGTAGAACATGATGAGGATGACGGTGAAGAGGACGGTGAAGTGGTGTTGATAGGACCGAAAGACGATGACCCAGACTGTGCAGCTGCCGTTGCCAACAACCCATGCAGAACCTTGACTGCGCGCACAATACTCCTCGCTGCCTCCACTGTGGCTCGACTGGCAGGACTCCACGCATGAGCAGCAGAATAAGCTAGAGACGTGTACGGCGATGACGATGACGTTGACGAGGATGGTGAGGGCCCATCGCTGCTTTCACCGTTACCGTTACCGTTATTATTGCCACTGCCGCTACTACTGTCTTCATTCGACGATAAGAGGGTTGATAGGGATGTTCGCATGAGAGGTACGTAAACCGATATAATCATTCGATTCGCAAGGATGGAGAGCTCGGCTGCGATAATCGTCTCTGCCGTCGTCAAAGTCATAGATCGAGGCGACGTTGTTGATCCGAGGTCAGCGTCATGATTCGAGCCTAAAGACCCGGGGAGGTCATCCAAAGTCCAAGCCCGAATCTCGGCCTCGAGCCTGGCGGCATCGTTCAGAGTGTACCCTGTATTGCAAGTGTTACAGGGCACACAAACATCACAGCCTGGATGTGCCAGCCGGTGCTTGACCATTTGTGCTAAGCGAGTAAGACTAGAATTGATTTTCAGGTCAGATATAGATTGTACAAAAAGGTAAGAGAGCAGAAGGTAAGAATAAGATGACTTACCGACATCTCACACCGAAAAATCCGGTCTCGATACCATCTACTTGCAACACCTGTGCTGGCGGCGATACCCCGTGCATCTTGCTTTTCGTCTTGCCTTTCGACGGCGTCGGTGGCGATAACGACGATGCAGTGGTACAACCGCGCTGAACGCCGTTCCTCCCTCTTGACGTTGTTGCTGCCCCCGAAACCCTGTTGTGTTTTTCATTGCCAGCCTCTTCCGCTAATGGTGGTGCCATGACAATTTCATATGACGACGACGACGGATTGTGACACTCGTCGTCATCGTCATCGTTGTCACCGTCAACCGCGCTGTCGTCTGCGGGTGATAGATATTTACGGTTCGGAGGATATGATGATGATGATGAGGATATAGGTCGGATAGTGGACTGCTGTTGCAGAACGGATGATGATGCTGTCGATGGCGTTTGCGCAATGAGAGGGAGTCTTGTTGTGTAGGAGTAGGATGTTATAAGAGGGGACTGGTTGAGAACGTCCGATGTAAAACTAATCATGCGTATCGGAGAAATTATTAGAGCGACGAGGGAGGGGGGGGGGGAGGAGAGGGGACAAAACTCACACATCATAAAACATGATGTCCCACCAGATCATTCTTCGTCGCTCTTCAGCTTTAGGTGTTCGTTTCAGACCGTGAATTTGAGTCGGACTTGTGCTGTCTTCCGACGGGTCCCTCGAGAGGCCGAGTGCGCGTCCCATGTTGACCAGTTTGCCGATCTAAGGGGATGGATTATGTGGTTGTGAAAGAAAGGGGGAGAAAAAGAGGATGTTAATGCCATTTATCTGATAAACGAAAAGAAAAAAAAAGGAAAAAGACAACAGGTAGAGGGTTTGAACGGAAAAGGAAAAAGAAGCAATTCATACCTTTGTAAACGCCGCCTTTACCAGCCCCCGCGTCTCCGTCGACGACGGGCCAGCCACCACCACCCTCGCCCTAAGCATATACTTCACCTGCAACAGCACCGCCAACAAATGATCCATATCCTCCTTCTCCCTTTCCATCTCCATCAACCTTTCCTTCTTCCCCGCGACATCCTTCTTCTTCCCTCCCAGATGATACTGTGATGTAATCCCATCGATCTTCACGTCTTCCGAAGCAGCAGATGTGCGGTACTCCTCCCATATACTGATCGCCTGCCCGCCTAGCGCGTAAAGGAACGCATGGTCGACGAGTGGATCGTTGTTAGGGGTAGACTCCAAAGCACCCAACGCGAGGAGATAACACAAACACGCAAACAGAGGGAGACTGCTGCTGTTGCTGTTGCTGCTGCCATTACCACGACTCGATCCCGATCCTCCCGGACTCGGTGCTACCAAATTCACACCACCGATACTGATGCCACCAATAGGCGCAGTAGGCGTAGGCGTAGGCGTGACAGTGGCGCCGTTAAAAAAAACCGCCAGTGCCTTTTGTCGTTCCTTTTCCCCTTTTGATGATGATGAGATGGATGTTTCGGGGTTTGAGAGGTTTGTGATTTTGGTCCAGTGGATTAGGAGGGCGAGGTGTGGGTGGGCGAGGCGGGCGGTTGAGAGGAGTTTTGATCTGGTTGGTGGAGGAGGGAGGAGGGACATCAGGGTGGGGGATGAGCTTGGTCGGGAGGATAGTGTAGATTCTTGTTGATGAGGGTTTTGTGGAGGGTAGAAATGTTGTTGGTGTTGTTTTTGAGGTGAAGACGGAGGGAATTCGTAATCTTGACGTGAGGGAGGGAAAGTATTGTCGGTAGGGTAGCGGTTAAGTGTCGGATAGGTGTATGGAGATGGTTGTTGCGCTGATTCGTTGTGGGGTTGTGATACGGGGGATGAATAGTAGATATGAATCGGCGGCAACCTGTGCTGAGCGGAGGAAAAGCCATTAGAAGTCTCATCTTCCAACATGTCTGAGCTCTCATGATAAGGGGCGGCGAGCTGGAGTGTGTCAGGCTCCGTCTTGACATAGGCACCAGAATCAGCACCATTGTGCGATGAAGTGGACGAGGAGGGCATGTCGGTCTTGAGCGGTGATTGATGAGGATGGGGTCGGGTAGATGGTGTGCTAGATCCATCCAGCTGACAATGTGCCAGCCAAATGTCGGTAAGATCGTCAAGTCGTAAAGATATGAGAGATGATGATGATGAGAGTGGCGATGGAGAGTGGGCATTGTTGAATATGTTGGTCTTTAAAGAGGTAGTTGGATGGGGTTTTGATGAGAGGGAGAGGGAAGAGGAAGCAACGAGCTGAGAGGGAGGATAGCTGGACTGGAAAGGCGGAGGCGTCTTGCCTGCTGTGAGCATGGAAAGGATGGTTTCGACCTGGACTAGACGGTTATTGAGGGAGTGAAGGTCGACTTTCTCAGCGGCTGCTGGAGAATAGATACAGCGCGATACTGTATCACGCTTCGAACAGCTACCACACGGCGTCTTCCTATCACATTTCAGCTTGAGACGTTTACACTGTTGAAATTAAGGGTTAGGTTTAGGGTGCACCAAAAAAAGAATTTTAATTTTACTCGCCTCTGCACAGACGACAGTGATTCTTGAACGAATTTGTCTACAAGGGTAGTTGATGACAAGAAAGAAAAAAAAAAACAATAAATAAAACGGGGTACTTACGGTGCAGTGGACGTTGCAGCTGGTTGTTGTGGCTGCTGTTGTGGCTGTTCGTCCATGTTGTTGGCAGTGGAGACGGAGGCGAGAGACGAGTTTTGTTGGTTTTCATGTTGAAGATTTGCCTGTCCCTGCATATCCGACTCGGATTCTGGTTTGCGCCCTGGCGCTTGACCTGATTCGGTTCCCGGCATCTTGAATTGTGTGAGAAGGGAAGGAACGGCGAGCTACTTGTAATATGATGGCGTATTAAGAACAAAGAATTCACAAGTATACTTCTCGTTGCTTTCACTTCCTCAATGGAAACGATGATGATGGGGGAGGAGGGGGAGGGGATACAGCAGATGGGGCGTAGTATAGTATTAGTTATGGCTCAGGCCCCCCTTCCCCCTTGTCAAAAGGATTTTTTGTATTATACCCCATTCATTCATTTTATTTACCCTCCCTGGCAAATGCCGCGCTCAAACCTTGCCATCATGCCGCATCCCAACAACTCCCCCTTCCAACGCCCTCAATTCCCTGGGGAAATATCCGACTCGACCCTGCTGTCATAATACCAAATCTAAATCGTTCATGTTTGGACTCTGGGAAAGATCTGCTATTTTCAAAAACGACAGGTCATTCGGCATGTTGACTCGCATCAAGCCCGAGATGCGTGCCTTTTCCTGGTCCCCTCTTGCAAAATGGGGGTAATGACTTTTCTAGACTTTCATTCTCTCATGGGTGTCTCGACTCCTCAAAGCTGCTAGACATCCACTCGAATAGCAGAGACAGAAAAAGTCCTTTATCCCAGATTCATTCTTTACACCTCGGGACCCCCAAAAATCCAATGATTCGACACCACATGACCCTCGTTTCACAAAAGCGGACTGCTGGCGAGTGGTGATGGTGGTGGTGGCTTGCCTCTCTCACAGTGCCATTTCCAATTCAGAACATTCTCAAATCAGTTGCGGAGATTCCCATAAAGACAACAACACAAACAAGAAATGGAGGGGGGAGGGGGGGGGGGGGGGGGGAGATCTACCTTCCAAAACCCAAATCATTCCTAAAAGGGGCGCGGCGATGACAAGAATGCATATTCGCTCGCTTCTTGGAACTTGGAACTCGTCATCTTTTTCTCTTTCTCTTTTGATTTTTTTCGCATGCAGAAGCGCACTAATAAGATTCGGTTCCACGAACGTGCGGCTGCGACCTTTTGGATTATTCGCTACGTTACTACCTGACATTTAATAACTCATATAGCTCATACAACATAATATTGACTTGTTTTAAGTTTGTACCCTGAAATCATCTTCATTTTGCTATGAAACCTCCCTTGTGAAATAGCGATGGCTTAGGCCGTTGTTTTTTTCATATTGAACAGGCTTCTATCAGATCCGGCGGCAATGCTAACTAACGGGGCTCTCCCTGATCACCACGAGGTTACCCAACCTCCATTTCATCATAAATTCGTCCATTCATAACAACTCATTTCGGAGATCTGTATTTCACTACATGCGTGGAATTATCTGTCTATAAGAGAAACTACACGTATAGTGACGGCATGAGTAGTTGTCACTGATGGTTTATGCTCCCTACCTCATGCTTGATCCATGGATTGTGTACAAGTACCGAGCCCCCCCAGAAGCCAACCGAGGTGCCCCGGTGAGAAACTGATATACAAAAACAAACTATAACGTCAATCCCAATCATTCGTCTTCGCAACCACACCCACCCCGAACCTTGTTGAGTTGAGCTGTTGGGAAGCAGGGACCGGGTGGACAAGGGAGGAGAGGGGGGGAAAAAGAAAGGGAAGCTCTTCTCCCGGCGGCATTGTTTATCTTGCCGCTGTCGCCAAGGATGCCGCAGAAAACGAAAGGGCAGGTGTGTGAGAGGGGGTGTACGTATACGGTATACCGTGTGTCCGGGGCCCACCATCTTGATATCCCTTAGGGCAGTGTTGTCAGGCCCGCTCGGTTGGGCGTTGTTTTTTTTTTCTTGTGGATTTTTGGCACGACAGAAATGTTGGCCTGGACTATGACATACGGGGTCAGTATAGCGCGTGGTTGCCTGTTCACCATCTGGTTATTGATACGGTGGAATGACATTTCATGGGTGGTTGCGGGCATCACACACAGAAGCCTTTCGCTCAATATCGTGGGGTCCTCGCACGTATGTAAGTTATTTGGTTTGTCTGTCATCAGATGGGTCCCGCAAGTCAATACAGTTCTCGGTCATACCAGAAATTGAGATGCGGCTGTTCGTTTCTTTAAGGAAAAGATTACTGAATTGGTATTTAGTTTAGTGATGATGTAGAATGGTTTGATGATGTCGTGGGTAATGTCATTGTCGTAGTAAGGGTCGTAAACTCCAGGCCCGCCCTGTC
>JABCKL010008495.1:0-19656 GCA_018851305.1 Calocybe cyanea
GATAGAATAGTGTATACGCCGCAAATTAGAAAACTTGGGTTAGCTATCGGAAGGAATGTGAGCCGCGGCAGAAGCCTTTGGCGGTGCCATTTTCTTCGTCCGGACATTCTATTTAAGGCTCTGAGGATGCCCCTTTATGATGATAACGACATAAATGATAACTTGAAGGCCATGTCGGAATGATATCGCAGATGCTGCAGCGATGGCATCACTCTAGACCACCACGACAGTGGGAGACTTACAATATTTTGTGCGTAATTTTCTCCATGAACATCGCAAAAAGGTTGTTGAGTCAATGACGTGGACAGGCTTAAGATTATCTGCCAAATCAGAAGGCGGGATGTCGGACATCAGATACCTCCTATACTAGAAATGTAGTTTCATTCCTGGCAGGGCCGACAAGTTCCTCCGTGTCCTGTCAAAGAAGCAAAAATGGCGTTCGCCGGAGGGTTTGAACGTGATTGATAGCACAAGTTGCTACTTCACGAAATCTAGAGGTTTTGAACTTGTGCAAGGTGCATGACGCGTCACACATTTCTGGTTATGAACCACTTGAGTGCTAAGCACTCAGATATACCTAGTGAAGGTTCTGCAGCCTGAAAGCATGAGTCCGTTGAAGCGAGTTCATAACTGGACCTTTTCGTTTGAGCGGTCATCAAGTTTGTCCACGTATGATGGGAGACAGTTGGTTGATTGATTAGAGATGTCGATGCAAGGCCAAACGTATCGAAATCTTTGGCCACCCAATGCCCGTCTTCCAATTATCTTCATCCACGAATGCGAACGCTGTGTCTGCAGGAGATCAGCTCAAACATTGTAACACTGGGCTGATGCAGTTTGAGGTCTACCTAGACTGACACGAAGTACATTTTTGAGATCGCTCATTTGTTAGATCTTGAATGAGTTCAGAGAGCCCCAATCACGCAATGGCATGATATACTCATAAAATACGGTAAGTAAGGTTTTAATAGTGAAGTGATGGATCGGTACGGCAAGCTGCAACCAGGAACGGACTATCAACAGATCCTAAAGCTTAAATTTTAAACGTAATCTAATCTTAGGCTTTCGCTACAACAGAGAGGCTGAGCTGTGTTCAATACCCGTAAATTTAAAGGATTCCACCCTGACAGCTCTGGTGTTCAAAATTCGCGAGATCCGAAAAGTGCTCAGAGCTTGATGAAAGCAAGAGGGCACAAACAATAAGCTAGCCGTGTTATTGAATTGAGATGACTTTGATAGTCATCGACAAATCGGCAGAAAGAATGTCACGACAAGATAGGAGAAAACAAAAGGCGAAAAGGATATGTAGCCCAAAAATCCGAAACATCTACTACCACGCAAGTAATAAATCATCTCAAAAAACCTCAGCATCCTTACAGACGACTTCTCTGATCCTGCTCCTCAGCCACGACAACACATCCTCCCCAAGACTCCCACATTCATGCAATTCCAACGACTTGAGCCGAATAGGTGCACCTCCAGTCAACAACACAAGCGGCGGTCCAACCGCTCCAGGTCCAGCCCCCGATCCTCCTACACCCGCCGCTGCCGCCGCCGCCACCCCTCCTACACTCGACGCTCCCCAATTCGCCCCACCACCCAAAGACGGGTTCCTCGCTTCAACCAATTGCACAAGCTTAACAACCGCATCGGAATGCGCATGACAATTCCTTATACCAAGCATTTCAAGCCTCGGACAAGCCCAGGTCCCCGCCTGATTGGGATCATCGTCTGGTAGGCCTAAAGCCGAAAGCAAAGGCTCAAGAGGCGTCCCGCCCACATGCAAGCTCTTCAAGCTCCCCAACTCGGCAAGGAGAGTCGTCCATGAGATAGCAAACCCCGGAGGACCGTAATAAAACGATGAGGTTGAGCCGGTGGAGCTGCCGTATGCAATGGAGAGGTGGTGCAACGAGGGGCCGCTGGAGCGTGCAAGAAGGTTGATGATGGTATCCTCGATCGGTTCCCGAGCTTCAACATCGAGAGTAAGGCTTTCGAGCGAAGGAAGGGAAAGAACATCCATAAGTTGGCTTAACATATAGTGCCCTCCAATGTGGAAGGTTTTAAGTCGAGAAAGCGTGGTAGGAGAGAGCGGGAGTACAGCAGGGGGTACGAGTTGGAAATGTAACGTCAGAGATTCCAGATTGGGGTTGTTTGCTATAATGTATAACAGTCGATCTAAGGGGAGTTGCGATGATGGAAGGGCGCGGAGGTTGAGAGTGTGAAGGTTCGTGCGAAACATCGGAGACGACCATTTGAACGGTGTATACTGTAAAGTCAAAGTCCGCAGCTTAGGCAAAGCAGCCGTCACGCCTGACGGTGCGTTAGGCAACCATTGTCCAAACGACGACGGCGAGTTCGGTGACCATTGCCCATCCGACCGAGAGGCCTCGGCGCTAGACACCTCAAACTCTCTTAGAAGCGGCGCATCACCTATCCATACGAAGAAGGGAAAAAAAGAGGAAAAGGCAAAGTTCACATGAGAATCATTAAAATGCTACAAGTTATGCTGAACTCACCGTTTATAGATTTGAGCGCACCCATGGATGCGAACTGCTTATCGAATCTAAAAATAAACCGTTCCCAGCGATGCATCTGCTCAGCAAGATAGTAGATAGCAACATGACCCCAATGGAGACTAGATCGGGACGATTGAGCCGTATGAAGATCGTTCGACTGTTTCGGAGCCGACCAAGTATCTTGTAACCCACTAGGCGAAGGTGGCAAGGCAATTGGCGTATGGGCTGGAGGGAGAATTGTTATCCCCGGTGGTGGTGGGATAACATAATGAGCAGTAATCCCGTGGTGATGTGGGAATGAAATAGGCCATGGTTGTGGACTTGGCGTGCGAGACCTGGTCCGACGAAGTCTCGTAGGGGATTCAGCGGCTGAAGTACCGCTGCTCGTGACACGCAAATAGACTTCAATATCAAGAGGTACGGTATCACCTGAGCGTTCCAGCCACAACCTGATTGTATCGGCAGAGGCATGCTGTGTTGTGAGGAGGCGTATCTGTTTTGAATAGAAAAGTAAGGTGTTAATATGGTGCTCCGATAACAGAAAAATAGACCAAAAATGGCGGATCAAAAGGTTTTTTTGTTTTTCAAAAGGGACTTTCGCGGGCACCGAAAATGAATTCCGCGAATGTGCACGTCTCCACGCCAACTGATTGATTAATGGTTGAGGAAGAGTGAGGATAGGATACGAAGGGTGCCCTGGTCAGTGGCTCACAGGCTCACAATGCTACATGACCAGGCGGGCGGTTGCGGGGATTAACACATCGATAGATAAGACCCACCTTTGACCATAATCTAGGCATCCTTAAAGCAAGTCTTCGCCAAGAGGAACATGTGGCAGCGAGCACCCAGGCACAACAAGGATGCTCTTCAAAACTCCACAAAAATATATCCCTCAGTAACTCTGTCGGTAGCCTTCGTAATGGACTAAGATACGCCTTTGCCAAAGCGGCTCGCCTTTCAAGTGTAGTCCGTTCATTTTGCATTTCGCTGATGAGAGACTTTGATTCGCGAACGATTCGAGCGAGCTCTGTTTCGGCATCTTCGATTTTTGCATCTAGCTCGGAGATGGAGGAGCGAGTAGTATCGAGCACCTTCTGTGCATCTGAGAGAGATGATTCTGTTGGAGGATTAGGGAAGGAGAAGGACATGGAGGAGAGATGGGTAAAGGAACAGCTAACGGGCGTCCATTATGACTGAGTAGAAATGAAATGCTGTCTTTTATAACTCCGCTTTCAGGTACAACAACAACTCTTCATATATATATTACTTGTAGCCTATTCTTTGTGCTAGAATGTCCCTGACAACCAGAAGCGACGAACGAGATGATCTGATGCTCCAAAGCAAAGAAAATGTACACGAGATTAAGCATGCATGTTTACAATATTTCCAACAGTGATGATATTTTTTACACCGCCTTGCTGCACAGCGAAGTACCTGACTCCGCTCACTTTTTCCCAGCTTCAATCGCATCTCCATTTTTACACGCTATAATTTTGATACGTGGGGCGTTGACAACTTCATTGGATTCCATTTTGAATGAAGGGCTTTTGACAATGAAAGTCCAGACGTCATCACACAATCTATACGTGTGTAAATGGCCCTGTATTAGGGGTGCCGATCTCAGTTTGACAGAGTAACACCCCAGACAGCAAAAAGAACTACGTACTTTGAGTGTTGTCTTTGTTTTCACCTGCTTAACCATTGTATCTGCCAACGATTTATCGAACTGTGCGAGGTGGGCGGGAAGCAGTGAGCTTTCTTCAGACTCATGACACACCGCGGCAATGCCGAGCTGTGGCACAAGACGGAACGCTACAGACCTGCTGCAAAACTTTCATTGCCAACTGGGGTGTAATCGATCCACTTGTTATTAGCTCGTCGAGCGAGTCGGTAAGTGCCATCCCGATGCTGAACAAGGGGTTATTACGATAGGTTAAGGCGATCCCGTTGAGCATGAGTTGAGAAAGATGACATACGAGGAGCCTCGATAGAACTCGTAGTATGCGGTGGCCATTATATATTAGAAGTAGATATATGTTTCTACAGCGAAGGAAACGATGAACGGAGGCTGGACCAAAGCTGAGCTCGGTTTACTCAGCACTCAGGCGGCAACGTACTTCGTCTTATATCCTGTTTAATCAAAGAAATCTATTAAACTTGGAGGGAAACTGTGCTGGATCAAATTTTGGGACACGCTTGGAAAAAAAATGTCATCATCAACTCAGTGGGTAACAATCAGTCAGGGCAACATATCTCTCAAACTGAATGCCGCTTATGAAATTCGAAGTCGAGACCTCGAAAGTCCCTTCCCTTCGTCTCTGCAGGACAATCTGCCGAGATACTATTTCAAAAGGTTAAACTGAGAAGAACTCAAACTTTGAGCCTGTTAAAAGTATGGCGGAGGAATTCTTCGCTCACTTTGGGATTGCGAGTGAGCCTTCTATTTTCGTTATTGCTAAGTTGACACTGAAAGATTAGCAGTCTTGAATCTAGGAGGACGTAAATCTGAGGAGGGCACGCCATTCTCGGTATCCGAAGTCGTTGGTAAGGAGACAGACCAGCTCCTAAAGTTGGTAGAGGAAAGTAGATTATTTGGACGGCGAAGGCAAAGGTTACTGAAGGAACTAGTGCGTATGACTCCATGCCAAAGAGCACCATCAGCTTACTTCTTTGCCCAATGAGTCATTTAGACGCAACGGGGCCATCCTGTTCTATCTTGGCATCTCCGTTTCGTCCTTACTAGCCTGACGGCTACAGACCAATCATATCGCATATTATCTCAAACGCTGTTCGTGGAAAGGTGCGCACTGCCTCCAGCCTCTTACCTTTTCCAAACATGTCATACTCAGCGAGACACTCTCAAATGCATTACTTTGTTTGCTGGGTAACGCCGCAAGAGACGAAGTCATGACACATTCAAATGGTCACAGGCAATGCCATGAACCTTGAGCAAAATGCTCATACCAACTTATGACGATTTGGAATGAGGGCATTGAGGCCAGGGAAGAAAAACGGAGAGGTAATATCGAGCTCCTACTTCAATACAATCAGCATTTAACCCAGTCAAGGTCACCTATCTCTACCAGGGAGTACCCTATAGTCCCACTTCTGGCCCTTTGCCCATCACTATGAAGGACGGGCATAGAATTACCTTTGGTGGCGAGCCAGATGGAAGGTGACTCGATGGAGGATCTCCCTGGGCTGTGCAACCTTCACTTGGCTCTCGCGTGTGTTCTCGGGGTGGGTGGTGCAGCGGACGTGATCTTAAGATGGAAAGATGAGGCAGATGATGATGGTCTCCCTCGTGCATACATTGCTTCAGAAAGTTTCTGTGACATCCTGCTCCTTTCCGGTCTACCGTTCTCGCGATAATCATATCACCTTGGGCAAGGGGTCATGCGAACGCTGCTGGCGATAACATAGAAATTCGAATAGTTTGGCTATTTGATAAGCTTGGGTTTCACAGGTGCTTGTATCTGCACGAGTGCGACATCGTATTTGGGGATTTGAAGGGAGTAAGATCTAACTTCACGATGCATTTTATCCCTGATTCTGATAACAGTCCACTGTAGTCGAACGTCCTCAAGGAGTCATCTAGCTGAGCCGTGCTAGAGGATTTGGACCCATAGCCATATTAGATTTCAGACCTTGCACTGCACGTCTCACTCTTAAGCAACGTCTAAAGGCGGTACTGATGGCAAAGGCCCCGAAGTGCAGGGAGATCAGGCCGACGTCGCAGTCGCCGACAATATTTGGGTGGGCGATGTGTATTCATTCGCCTGTATCTATTATGAGGTCTGTACCTGATACTCATATTGGAGAAATGCTGCGACCATATCCACTCATACTCTTTTGCAGATCCTACCGAGAAGATACCTTTTTCGGAGTTAATGCGAAATGTGACCGTCATCAACAAGGTCCTCAATTGCCGCAACCTGACTCTGCCTGCTTAATTGGACTAAATGGAGTCAATAGGACGACACTGCGGAATCTACAGTCCCCGTCATTGCAAATTGTTGAGCATGTTCTTGCGGGTTAGCCGAAGTACTCATCCTTCGCACGAAGCTAAGCTCTAGCATTTACAGATATACTCGGCTAGAACGTCTGAGGTAATCGCAACGGAGGCGTTGCCTCTCTATAGCTCATAAAAGAGCTCGAGCAGCGACTCGTGCTATCGTAGTACTGTATACATCGGGATGTCGTATCACGCCAACGCACAGCTATGCGTAAGCCATCACCAATTGCCAGATCGGTTTAAAAGTATTTTGAGCATCACCACTCGTAGTTCACACCCTAGAAGCATTCTGAGACAGCTTATGACTGCCGAGGTACTCGGCATACGCAATTTCGAATTCAAGATCACATCTTTCCTCATTTCGAACTGGTGTGATGCCATTAGACGCCATGGTGTTCATTGCTGTAATTTTTTAAAATCAAATCATCCCTATAGAGCTGTCCCATTGATACAGCTGTCATCTTATTAGCCAATGGCATTTACCCTTCCACTCATCTATTCTAATGAACCAGAGCATCGTAATCATTCCTTTTCTAGTCGCTTGGTAGTTGGCGCCTTCAATGATCATTTTCCCCATGTGGGAGGATCCCAAAAACAAACCAGAGCCGCTATCAAGAACAAGATGAGCCACGGAAGCGATGGGTCATCATCAGCATTAGACCGGACATGGCTATACATGGAAAGCCTAATAGTCAAGCTTCGTATGTTCGTATGTCAAAGAAACCGAGTTGCCGATAAATTGATGACGTACGTAATGTTAGTCGGAGAACACAGCACACATCAAATTGCCAAGTTGCGTACTCCGCTGATACTAATAGCATCTCGAGAACGGTGGTATTGGTCAGCTCAGATAGTCTTATGCGCAGAACGAGGCTGACAGCTATGTATTTCAGGTTTGCTTTGTTGCGTAAGGCTGATACCCACTTCTGTGACCATCAGACATCTCTAACAGATAGGGCAACAACAGAATATACGGTGTTTCATGATTCTCGAATCTCAGTCAGTCATCTATCGGTCACCATTTTCTCAGAGAGCAAGCAGTTTCCCTGACACCTCAAGGCCTCACGGGTCATCGTGCCGTGGGGGGAAAGCACAAAGTGAATTTAAGCGCGCCGTGGCGCCCAACGATCACTTAAAGTTATTGGAGCCCTATACATACAAACCTGTTGTCTGTGATCAACGCACTGCTGTGATATCAGCTAATGCTCCTGAGTCTCACCCCCCGAAAAGCATTTATATACCCCATCTTTTTCCAACTTTGCGTAACCATGTCATCCACGCTGCCCATCGATGCCGGAAAGAGGTATTTAACTTCCGTTGTCGTCCAGATAAACGACTAACATCCTCTTTTACTATAGCATTGCGCCTGTGGTATGGCCTATCTACCAAGTTTTCCACATCGATTTACCACGAACTTTTATGGCAGGCACTTGGCTATCTTCTGAGTACAGGACTGTTTGGCGTTGTCTCTATCCAAGTTTGTACGCGAGCTGAGATAGCTTAGGATCATCGCCTACGCTCACACCTTTTTTCTAGATTATTATTACCTAGCATTCCCCAATGACGGACTTTATTCCAAATACACAGTTTACGGAGTTTATCTTTTAGAGATAGTTCAGACTATCATCATCATTCGGGACGCGTTTGACAAGCTCGGCATGAATTTCGGTAACTTCATCGCCTTCAACGATATGCGTATGATTGCCCTAAGCATACCGATCCTTAGTGGAACAGGTGCGCCTAATGATCATATACGTGGCTTCGCCTGATCTTTCGGTAGTGGGAGCTGTTGTTCAAATATTTTATGCCTATCGCATAAGCTCCCTTTCAAGAAGCCATATAATGGTATACTTGATATCCGCCGTAAGTTTTCCCTGTCCACGATATTCGATACACACAACTTCACGACCAGCTTTCTAGATATCCATTGTGGGACTTGTTGGGGGGTTAATCACTGCTGCCAAAGCATTTGAATTAGGCAGATTCAGCAAGTTCTCAGGGGTAGTCATCAACCTGAGCGTCGGGGTACGGTGAAAAACATCTTAAACTTTCATTACCCTTAAAAGTTATGATCAGTTTTGGTGGGGATCCTCCGCCCTTTGTGACATGACGATTGCTATAGCTATGACTTATCTGGTATGTGTCCACCTATCAAGTTGCCTGCATGCGAGCATCACACTTGCATGTAGGGTCAATCTCATAGTATAACTACGAACCGGGAGCTAATCATTTTCTCACTCAGTTTTCGAAACAAGACTCGAGTTATAAGCCAACTAAGCTCGTCCTTACAAGACTTACACGCTTAACAATTGAGACCGGGACGGTCAAAGGCAAGACTGCAAGTTTTCCCTATGATTAATAGCCTTTCTGATCGAGAGTCCTACAGCATTGGTTGCTGTCATCACCCTTGCCCTCCACTACGGATTTCCAAAAACCACCTACTTTGCAGTTCCCATATTCATAAACTCAAAGCTCTCCTGTAGCGCACTTCTGGTGTTACTCAACTCTCGTATACATATACCTGGTGGGCGAGAAGCTACCCTCGAATACGGGGCGCGAATTCCGGCATCTACCCCTATGCACTCAGGTTCTGCCCCTTCCCAGGCCCTTGTAGGCTTGTGTAAAGATATTTCTTCGAACGAGAGAACTAAAACACGGGTTAGATTTCGCATACCAAATTTCTATGTTTGTCTTAAACCTTGCGTTTGGGTCCCACCACTCCACTCGGCTGTTGGAACATTACTGAAAGTGATACAAGTTGGAGAGGTATGCGTTCTTTTTTTGACTTAGTTTCTGTTCTCGCTAAGTACACATGTGCCTATAGCAAGCATCATCTAACAAAGAAAGCTTCACGGCTATGAACGAGCGAATTGAGCGTCTCGCACGGGTGGTCAAGGCATATGAATCTTCGCCTGTTCCTAAGTATATCCAGGATACAGTTGATGCGCTTTCGCAGTGAGTATTGACCCGGATGAATAACGCGCGCGCCACCGACGAATCTGCAATTTAGAAGTATTGAAAGGCATGCGCAGTTTTTGGAGAAGCGGATGAACAGAACTCGTGTACAACGTTACCTCGAAGCGCCCGATGATCCGGACGATATCATCAAATCACTTCGTGAAATCACGTTCGCGATTGATTTATTTCAGGTTTGCGACCCACAGTCATATGCGATATCATCTAGATTGAAACACACCTCATTCAGGTCGATATTGCCATGAAAAACGAGGCGCAAGGTCGACTAATTCAAAAGGTATGATCATGGTATCTATTCCTTAAATATTGCTGGATGTCTCCTCAGATTGTGAGCGATCTTCATGAGCTTGGTGAGTGATCTAATTCGCATATCGCCGCCTGATCAATGATTTTCTTCGAAGAACTCCTCAAGAAGCTAGATGCTGTAGATGAAGCACGCTATGACGGAGGACCTCGCACCAGATGTATGGACGGCACGCGCGTTGATACGCTCACCAGGCTTCTTGCATGGGCAGAGAATTCCACTTCTCCGCGTATCTTCTGGCTCAACGGTATGGCCGGCATAGGCAAGAGTGCCATTGCGCATTCGTTCTGTCAGATAATCGATGATGGCCGTCTTGGGGCCAGTTTCTTTTGCTCTCGGCAGTCAGAGAGCTTAAACAAAGTGAACCGCATTCTTCCAATGATTGCGCACCAGCTTGCACACCGCTCGGACGCATATCGTCGAGCTTTGACTGAGGTTTTGAAGCAGACTTCACGCAATTCTTATGCCTCGGCTACGCTACAGGAGCAGGCTGAACGCCTTTTCATTGGAATCAAAGGTAGCCTCGAGGGACATCACCTCGTTGTCGTCGTCGATGCTCTGGACGAGTGCACTGGCATCTCTGACGCTCGTGACTTGCTGAGGGTCTTGTTACACTTTGACTTGCCTGTCAAATTCTTGATTACTAGTCGTCCAGAAACCTATCTTGGCAGAGCCTTCTCCTCCCAGGAGGAATTTGACATCGATACGGAGCTGATTATTAGGTGGGGTTTCCGTCCAAAACTACTCGACCATGCTTTGCTTCGATTGCATGATATTGAACAAGACATTGTCAAGGAAGATATTGCTCGGTATCTTGCAAATAAACTATCTGCTGTTTTAGAGCGGACTAATAAGGAAAACATGGAGAAAAACCTCAGCGCTCTTGTCAAGAAGTCTGGGAATCTCTTCTTATTTGCTTTCACTGTTGTCGAATATCTGTCCCCACGTGATAGTACCAATTTGTCATCCGAGGACGTTGAGGAGAGGCTCTCTATAATACTCCAGTCTCGAGGAGTTACTTCTGCACTTTCTACGGAGGCCATAGACAGGCTGTACGAGCAGATCTTTACATCTGCTTATAAGCGCAAAGCGAAATCCGAGATTGATCGTTTGCGTGCATCACTAGACACTTTACTATGTCTTTGCAAGCCACAACCAGTCTCTGTCATTGCCACGTTGCTAGGACGTCGCCCAGGAGATGTCCGGGCACATTTGGCGAACTTTACCTCTGTGCTCAGTATTTCTGAAGGTGACGACGAGCCCGTCTTCACTTTTCATGCTTCGTTTCCGGACTATGCGCTTGATTCTGAGCGCTCGAAAGAGTATGCCCTGGATAGCAGAGAACGGCATCAGCACCTGGCGCTAGCGTGTTTGAGGCTCATGAACAGCTCGCTTCACGAGAATATGTGTCGCATCGAGAGGCGGCAAATTCTAAACGCGGATATCGGCAAGTCTGTAATCTCCTTGCGAGTGTCACCCGCTCTGCACTATGCTTGCGTCTATTGGGCATTACATCTGACGGAGGGTGCTGGAGCTGATGTCGTTGACCCTATGATCGTAGAGGAACTCCAAACATTTGTGGATGTTCACCTGCTACACTGGCTTGAGTGTCTAAGTCTCATTCAAGAGCTTTACGTCGCCTACGATCGCATTCAAAAGGCCTCTAGTTACTTGAACGTGAGTATCATATCGGCGAAAACCTTGGATGGTCACTAAGAACTTGGTGTAGAAAAGCTTGATAGGAGCTGATTTCAGTGAAATGCAAAGTATACTCATTGATGCGGAATTTATGATTCCGCAGACTTATTACTTCATTAAACTCCATGCCCTGGAGGTGTACTTTTCGGCACTTGTTTGGCTCCCGAGTGAGTCCAGACTACGAGCAAAATATGCACAAAGGCAAATTCCACATGTAGTGTGTGGATTGGACCGCCATTGGGACCCATGTCTGCAAGTCCTGCAAACAAAGGCGCCAGTTAATGAGATAGCACTCTCACCAAATGGTATCGAGCTAGCTTGTGCCGCAGAATTTGACATACAAATTTGGAATCTAGAGACTGGCGAACTTGTGAAAGTTTATACAAGCAGCTCGGTCATCAATTCCATAGCATTTTCACAGGATGGTTCTAGGGCTGTGTCTGGGTCAGATGATGGTATTCTGCAGATCTGGAGTGTCGAAACTGGAAAGGCTGCCCACCAGCTGAGTGCGCACACAGATGTGATCAGATCTGTGACATTTTCGTCAGATGGATCCAAGCTTGCATCCGGGTCGGATGATAAAGTTATTCTAGTCTGGGATGCTATTAGTGGAAGCCTTGTCCAGCGGCTGGTAGGTCATAGACGGTATATCAGATCTGTAGCATTGTCGCAAGATGGCTCCAAGCTTGCATCAGGATCAGATGATGAAACTGTGCTAATCTGGAACGTTGGCACTGGAAAGCTTATTCACCAGCTCATAAATCACACAGATTGGGTCAGATCTGTAGCATTCTCACAAGACGACACGAAGCTTGCATCAGGATCATCAGATCAGACTATATGCATATGGGACGCTAACACTGGAGAGCTTATACAACAACTCGTCGGTCATACGAGCTCAGTCAGATCTGTGACATTCTCCCAAGATGGAACTAGACTTGCATCTGGATCAGATGATGAAACCGTGCTTATTTGGGACGTTATTACTGGAGCGCTTATCCAGCAGCTAACAGGTCATACAGACTGGGTCACGTCTGTAATATTTTCGCACAACAGTCTCAAGCTTGCATCTGGATCATATGATAAGACTGTGCGGATCTGGAATACTAGAGAGCTGATACACCAGCTGAACCCAGTCCGACCGACTGCAGTAGCATGTTAGGATACAGGACGTGGAACAAGGCGGAAGCGCCTACCTCAAATAGACCTATCTGTCTGAGAGTGTAGTTTCTCTAGCAGAGACTTGTACGATGTTCCAAGGCCGTTAACTGTCTGCCTAAGAATATATTCTGCAACCCACTCTGTAATGGAGACAGCAAGCTCACGTTCCATTCGACCGGACTGCCCTCAACATTGTGCGAGAGCTTCCAGTGTCCCAATCATCTTCCCCGATGGCAAATTGTTGAATTGGAACGTGATGTGACAGTTGCGCAATTTGAGCAGGTAACGCATATGGCTCAGCAACCGACGAAGTACTCGGGCGCAATGGGGATGGCAATGCTTGACATCCATGAGAATTGAAGCGAATAGTCAAAGAATTGTAGTCCTCAAACGTTCAGTCGCAGTCTTGTTGTTATCAGATGCAGGTAAGAGTAGACAACGTCACTATGGTATATTCATCATAGTACAAGCATTAATTAGTCATAAAATATTTCAGCATATCATACCGTCATCGCCACCAAAATTGATAAGAATGCTAATGCAGAAAACCCCCAGATCAGCTAGGTTCATGTAAGACGTTGTTTGATAAGCCGTGCTATCGCTTTCCCGTGTACTTGTATAGATACTAGAGAACAATACTCGTCCATCACTCATTCTGGTGAAAAGAACTAGTACTCACAGCCGTGGAAGTCATTGGTATATCGAACTCCCTAGTACGCAATTCAGTCCGAAGGTCAAAAGCTAGAGAAGTAATGTGGAACGGCTCACATGGAAAGAATCTGTCTCAGAAAGTGTAGTAAAAGTGTCATTCCATACGATGTAATGCTTGAAAAGGGTTGCATCAGACATGAGAGACAGTTTGCTGTCAGGAATTGACAAACCTTGTGTCCTAAGCTCCTCGCAATGAGCTCATGTTGGTGGACGTAGCCTACATACCACTAGCTTAGAAGCGACAAAATGATATATATGAAATTGTACTGACTCTCTGGAGCAAAGATCTCAATCACAGATGACCGTGATGAAGGTGGCATCCATAATTGATGCTAAAATGATAAACAGATCATCGAAGACTGAGTATTTGGTTAGATAAAACTACTGACCGTCAAACCGTTCCCATGAACGCCGACCAAGACCTATTCAGTGCAGCGAAATGAACAATTACAGTCGACCTGTCGTTCGATAGCACATACTGTTGATTTAGCAGCAACTTCTAACTGCTCCTCCAGTGACAGCTTTTCCATCTCAACGATGTAAACTTGACACACACCGTCTCGCTCTAACTCGTGCAGTGCTTCCACTAGGCTCTCATGATCCAACTCTGCCAACCGCCTTGGCCCTCCTTGTCTCACAATGTAGGTGACAAAAGGTATCTCAGACACGGCTGAAGGAGGGGAGATGATGACGCCATGTCTATTAACCTTAGGAACATAGCCGAGGACATTTTGTAACGCTGTTCGTCTGATGGGCTCCCAAAAGGCTGTTGGCACATCAAGGGTCATTGTTGAAGAGGTCATGGTGCGCCATTGTTTGAAATTGTCGCTGAAAAACATATATAAGGCGGCAGCATTCTTATAAGATCGTTTGAGAACATACTGCGTCTCAGCCGCCGCCCTTGATATGATCATAGCACGTTCAAACACGAACGTCTTATCGAGTCGAAGTAAATCATTCCAGTAATCAAACTGGTCGATGCTCGTCGAAGGAAAGATAGCTCGCATGAGGGGCGCGTTAAGCCCGAGCTTGTCCCGCCATTCGTGATGAAATATTTGCTGGCGATGATAGTCAACCAGGATAACCCAGTATCGAGCTAACCGTAACCCTTACTGGTAGTACCACCCTAGCGGGAGATGGCGGGATGTCGGAGGACTTCGAAGAGCTTAGCGCAGAGTGAACGCGACATGCCCCAAGCATGATCTCTCCCCACCAATGGTAAAAGTACTGGAGGCCATTAAAAAGTCAAGTTCTAGCAAATTGAGCGCCCACTCACGTCCATATACTGTTCCGTGCCATATACAATCCAGGAAAGTCCGTCCACCACCACCGCACGCTCTCCGAGTAGGCCCTTAGCTTCGTCAGGTGTGACAACACGTAGCTCCTGTCATGGATCAGCTGTAAGTCAACCCGGTTGAACGAGCAATGAGTAAAAGTAAACATGAACGCACCCTTTCTGTAGGTTGTATATCCACACCTTCGACAATGTCTAATGGACGCGAAATCATATTCCGGGTTGACGGGAAAGTGGACGGATTTGATGTGACAATATAGAACGTGCCCTTTCTGAGGTAAAGCCTATCCAGCAAGCTAAATCCATGGACTACCTGGCCACCTGGGATTGTCGTCTCAGTTGAAGTCGACGCAACGTCCCCTGTTGGTTTCTGCAGAAACGAAGCGTCTAGCTTGTTTCGCACCTCCTCTTGAGCTTCTGTGCTAGAAACGAGTTTGTATATGACGAGCGTCAGCGCTAGGGCGACTACCCAGTAAAGGTGGTTGCCCCTTTGCATGTTGACAATGAGCAGGGCTGCTCCGAGGAACGAAAGCGGAATGAAAAATTAAAATCGAAATAATTAATTATTATCAGGCCTGTTTATGCAGATAAGATAAGATAAAGATGATAGCCACCAATCAAGGATTGTTGTTGTCCTCCTCAGTAATGTCCTCTTTCACAAATCTCCGAGCATCACGACAATCAAAAGACTCGAGATCTCATGTTAAATCAAGCACCAATCTTTCATCCTCTTCAAACCCACATGTTTTGCAGTCTCCTGTCGAAGGCGAAGCAAGTCTCAACCAAGCGTTATATTCTTTGCCATCCCAGATAGACATTCGTCCATCTCAAAATCGTGGAAGAGGGTTGTGGAGCAAAACTGATTTTAGGTCTGGTATGGTATTTCTCTGCTGTGATCCGATGCAATGTAATTTTATGAACGATAACTAGGCGAAGTATTACTGTTCACGAAACCCAATATTGCAGTGCTTTCAAGCCAATACTTGAATCTTTTTTGTTCGAATTGCTTTCAGGCACCAGAAAAAGGTGGCCTTAAGCGTTGCACAATATGTCGCACGATCTCGTACTGCAATGCGGTTGGTCATTCTGACTCTTCCTGTCTTGGGCACTGATTATCCTGTAATTTCAGCAATGTCAAACCAAAGATTGGGCTTTTCACAAGCCAGAATGTTTAG
Source organism: Calocybe cyanea (assembly GCA_018851305.1). Lineage (NCBI taxonomy): Eukaryota > Fungi > Basidiomycota > Agaricomycetes > Agaricales > Lyophyllaceae > Calocybe > Calocybe cyanea. Next base: position 15,851 of record JABCKL010008495.1, read on the forward strand.
CTCTTCAAGAATGGGCTAAATTGGCTCCTTCTCCCGAGCTAGCAGTACCCAGTGATGCTATCAGATGTTTAGGTCGTCTAATCTGGGGCCGACAGAGAAATGGTTCCACCAGCGCCTGGGTTCGCGACGACTTTATGGCCTGACATCCGCATGCTAATATCTCATAAAGTCTACAAAAATAGACAAACTGCAGTCTCGTATGTCAAAGACTCCGCTAAAAGTCATGAAAGTCTCTAAATCTTAAACCGATAGATCGGGCATCTCTCCAGTCCTCCTCCTTCGAACTACACGCCCACCTTTCTCATGCCCTTGTGCGCTATCTCGGCGCTTCGTCCGCGTCAGAGTTAGGGAAATTTGGGCTCGAATCTTCCAAAGATCTTGTCGATATCATCTCCCGGGTACGCGCACAACTTTTGGATCATCACAACTTACCTCATACGGCAGTACATAGTTCGTTTCCAACACTTTTTCTGTCACAACACCCTCTCTGACACCGATCGGGGCATCTGTGTCACCGGTCGTGGCTCTAATAAATCATTCTTGCGAGCCCAATGCGGCGGTTGTTTTCCCGGGTAACTCCAATGTGCCGTCTGCGCAAGAGCCTTCCATGCATATCGTCGCTTTGCGTGCAATTAAACCAGACGAAGAAGTAGTCACTAGCTTTACGTGATTCCAACCCCTCTGCTGATCCCTATTTTCCAAGATCCTAATCTCCTACATTGATACAACTATACCAAAAATCCTACGTCAAAAATCATTGAATGAAACGTACAACTTCGACTGCCGGTGTCAGTTGTGCGACCAAAACTCAGTGATAGACCTTCGAGAGTCTGTTTCCTGCCCAAAGTCGTGCGGGGGAATATGCCCTCTTCCAACAGAAGGTGCATGGTTTCTGCTCGTAGGCTTAATGCCCTCTTCGCATCCCTTACTTGCTCTATCTCGCCTTCATCAATCTTTGTTGGTAGACTCGCTTCCATTAGTCCCTGATCAAGGCGCTCTAGATGATACCATCAGAGCGGCAACACGTGCGAATACTGGTGTCTTGTCTATCTTACCGGATGGCCACCCGATCCGCGGCATCGCTTTGGCGGAGCTAGGGAAGCTTCTAGCTGTTGATGAACCAGCGCCCAAACCAGCTGCAACTCCTGCTGAAATGGCTCTGATTTATCCGCCATCTGGGTCACCACGACTCAAGTTGGCCTATGAAACGCTGAAGAAAGCTAGGAATGAGCTTTTGATTGGGTTTGGCACCAAGAACGATGGAGGCCAGGTAGGCAGGGATATTCGGGAGACCATCATCGCGTTGGAGAGGGAAATCGGGATATGGCAACAAGGCGTTAGGAACGTTGTCGAGGATTCCAGAAACGCTGGCCCTTGTAAGGCATAGCTCAGTCTGGGGGTCGATATGATATTGCTGATAAATAGATCACTATTTAGTCCAAATCATGTAATGCGTTTCTGAGCCATCTTGTTCGTTTCGATGATATTGTAATGACACAAATACATTTGGATGTATAAATGCAACGTAGGGGGTAACTAAGCGCTTGAAGGAAGAATCAATTTAACCAGATTCATTCAGGATTTCATAGCCAATTCCATCTTGTTCGAGAAGCCCATGAATGATCTTCATGCCTGATAAGACTTTCTCCTCTTGGAGTCGCCGCCCTACCACTTGGATACCAACGGGAAGGCCGTGCATCGCTACTACATCATACATCTTGTACATACCCTTCTCAATGCTGTTCCGCGGCTTGAAATCAAGAAGCTTGTCTTTCGCAGCATCAACGTGGGATACCGGAAGCACACCAGCACTATAATCCAGCTAGATATGAGGAAGAGACATTATCAGTCGATAACATCCGGTTCTGCAATCAAGAACATTCTCACCAGGTTGAACAGCATGGTGTATCCCAAACCCTTGAAACCGTCTTTCATACCTCCGTGGGGCACAGCAGGTAGCGAATAAGGGACCGTGAGAACGAAATCAAGACCTTCCTTTTGCCACATTTCGAACCAGCGCCTACGGTAATCCTCGCGCTGAGCAACGAACGGCCAATATTCGTAGACATTCCTCTCATGATACTTCTCCAAGACTCCGGCGTAGAGTTCGTCACGTCTGATGTAGCGGATGTACCACACATAGAGGCGCTTCAGCCATCGTGGGAGGTAGGCAACCTTGCGAGCTTGTTTAACGCCTGGATCATTTGATTCGCCCGTGCGGAAATGTTTGATCAGCGTTCTTCCTATCAAAGTAACTCAGCAAATAGAAGTGTATGCTGAGGCACAATTATCATACCGCCATCTGAGATCAGAAGCTGTGAAGCTATTTGAAATCCCTCGTACGGACTCGGTGGATGACTATCGGGAACAACAGACGTTAAAGAGCAGGACGGTAAAATATATGCCTCACATTTCAACTATCCGTTGTCCGTGTTTTCGAAGTGTATCGACCACCATCTCTAACGCGCGCTTACACGCCGGGGAAGGTGCAACAATTTCTGAAACCGATGCATCAGTTATCGTCACCTTAGTTAAGACCAGATACGGCCTAACCATCATCCCACATGACCCCCCACTTGAGCGGCTTCTCTACAACAAAATCTTTCCATGGCATCGCCAAGCACTAGGCTTATGCTCAGAACTGTCAAATACTGTCAAAATCAGCATCACCTACTGTGTAATCATATTCCCAGGGTTTCATGCTAACAACCGCTTTCCAAAATGTCTCGAGATCTTCCAAGGTGCGAGCCATAGGTGAACACACTGATGGTACACCTTCCTGACCCGGGATAGCCGTTGAGATTCCTGTTCTCGGGAAACGGCCGAGAGACGCTTTGATGCTATATACTCCAGAGAAGTGGGCAGGTATACGGACAGATCCGACGACATCTGTGCCAATGCCGATGCGGGAGCCTCCAAAGGCAAGCAACGCAGCCTCGCCACCTGATGAACCGCCTGCTGAGTGCGTCTTTTTATGAGGATTCGTTGTCCTTCCCCATACATCACAATACGCTTCACCAGACATCAGGGTGATTGGAATGTTAGTCTTTACGTAGGGAATAGCGCCAGCGTCGCGTAGAATGCGGACCAGAACGGAATCTTTTTCTACGGGCTTTCCAATCCATGCCGAAAACCCGGTGGAAGAATCATATCCCGACACGCCAACAGTCTGCATCGTGTATCAACGGCTGTAAATTCAGCAATAGCACTATGTAAAACTACTCACGTCTTTTAGGCTAACAGGAACACCTGCTAGAGGTCCTTTCCTATTGCATTCTTTAGCCCAAACGTCGGCCGACAGCAGCATTATTTCCGTCAAGCAATTGGTCTCGGTGTGAGCCCTCAGAGCCTGCTTGCCAAAAGCAGTTAAAATATCAACAGGGTCTGTCTCTCCCTTTCTGACGCTTGCAGCTAACGAGGAAACAGATTGTGTGAGTATTTTACGATCTCCAGGCCAGATAGGCTCCGAATATGTCTCTGGCAGCTCATGAATCCGAGTTTCCCGTTCTGCCTGCTTTGTTTTGCTGCGAAGAGATGATTAATCTATCAGACAAAAAGACCCCGTGAGCTTGAAACCCACCAGGCTTTCCTATGTGCAATGTACGAGAACAACATGGCTGTCGGTGTACAAGCTGACTGAAGTCGCTCAAATGTTTCACACGGGAATACACAATGTCATTCCGCCGGGTCACTGGGTCAGTCATTGCATTGCAACGAAATGACATGGATTCGAATTCGACGATGACGTCGAGTCATCCCCCATGGCATGTGATCTGCCATACAAGTGGGACTATTATTATATGCTC
>JABCKL010008496.1:0-22000 GCA_018851305.1 Calocybe cyanea
TCCCAGCAGCCACCGCCAGAAATTCCAATAGCCCGATCACTATGTGTCGGCTTTTTGAGAGGCAAGTAATTACTGCTGGCCAATGGCAGAAACAATGGGTGGAGTTTTCTGCCACTGTTTCTGCCACCCCGAAACCTGCCAGTTAATGACAAAAAACGGAATTTCATCTTGCCAGAGCCAGAAATTCTCACATTAGTCAGCTCACAGTGTTTGCCGTAAGTAATTAATTAGCTGCCAACAAACTCTATCCTACAGCGTGTCAGCAGCGGCCCACCCACCCTCATGACTCTTGTATCTGGTAAATACAGATTCGAACTTGATATGCATGTCCTCCAAGAAGTGAATCAAGATCGGAAGCCAGAGATAACGTTCACAGATCCTTACCTTGTCATTTGTCTTGACCCAAACATGACAGATTTCCGGCATGCAAGCTACTGCCGGCCGTGAACCCGTCAGGTGGTTTTCCCAAGAGCACACCTATAAAATGTAACAGCATGCTGCGACTTGGATTTGCGCACCTTCCGATCTTTGGCTCACAATGAAGTTCTTAACGGTGTTTATTGTGACTCTTGCGTCCGCTCTCTATGTGAAAACGTCGCCCACATCAAGCTCTTCGATCCAAAAGAGGGCCGTTTCGCAGGGTAAGTACGCTTCCAGTCGAAAGTTACACAAGAAGGCGCTGAAATAACCCGTTTATTTCAGCTGTTTATGACGACCTTGTTTATTATTGGAAATGTCAGTATAACTATGAAATTTGAACATCTCAGATGCTTTGATACTTGGCCAGATGCCAATACCGCCGCGCCAAACTCCTGCCCACGTCCAAATGGACAGGTCTTGATCAAGCAGGTCTGCATTTGTTCATTGACGCTCAGACAGCGTAGTTCATTGCCTTGGAATTAGTTTAGCAATCCAATCACCGACACACAGGGTCTCATCGCTCGTGATGACAGCAAGAAAGAGATTGTTGCCGTATTTCGAGGATCGTGAGCGTCTGTGGGCTGGCCTAAACTGTGCAAAGGGATCTGACCTCGAGCGCAGGACTTCTCTCCAAGATTTCTTGCTAGACGCTGTCGCTCTACTGGTACCGTTCTTCTCCCCCGGCGTGAATCCTCCTTGTAAGTTGTTTCAAGCCCGAACATGAATAACGCGTTATCTCAAAGCATATCTCTTCGAACAGTTGGCACTCTCATTCATCTAGGTTTCTTAAAGGCGTATGTACAGACTTTTCCCAGTTTTTTGGAACACTAACAGCAAATTTTGTACAGATGGAACTCGGTTGCACTAGAAATAATCAATGCCGTCAGAGCCGAGCTGAAGACCCATCCTGATTATACCATTGTCACGTCCGGTCACTCTCTTGGGGGTAAGCGGCTCGGGTCCAATTTCTGACACAGAGTTCAACGATCTATATTTTAGGTGCATTATCTAGCGTGGCTGGCATTGCGCTCAAGCAAAATTTCCCCACCGTGTAAGTGCCTGCATCATGGTTTGTACCTACGCAGTCTAATTGAACTGTCCAGACCGCTCCGTCTTTACACCTACGGTCAGCCGAGAACAGGGAACTATTTCTACGCTCAGTTCGTGAATAATGTGGTTGGAAGGGAAAACATCTTTCGCAGTAGGTCCCAAGATACACCGACAATGTGGTTACTAACTAACGCTGTTCAGGTGTGCATACACGGGACCTGTAAGTGACGACATTTCGCGTACTCCTATTGACCCTAACGAACTGATTTCAGGGTTCCTCAATTACTTATAAAGACCGGCAATCTGGGATACTATCATCACGGTGAGAACGGTCATTTACTTGTGTTTTTGGGTCGCTTCTAACTTGAAGCATCACTAGCTACGGAGTATTGGCAAAACCCTGATCCCTCTTCGCCGGAAACCGTGAAGAAGTGCAGCGGGTCGGGAGAGGACCCGACTTGCTCAATCAGCCTACCGCCTAGTTTGAATACCAGCGACCATGGTTTAGTAAGTTATTGATTATACTGTTTCACTGACTGTTTGGTTTGTGACTAAGATACTTAACAGTATTATGGGATCAATGCAGGCACGGCTGTCTGTTGACTGTAAATGTATATCGCTGTGCTTCATGAGCCCCTCGCCTGGAAAATATCATTTCCAAAGTTGAATCATGTGGATGACCAAAACACTTAATCTGACCCTCATCATCTGTTTATCGAGGGGCGAGCCCATTTTGGTTATCGCATCCGATCGACAGATCATTCAATGACCATGGTATCTTTTGCTAGTTTTTAACGATCCTACCCGCATGTGGGCAGCTGCTCAAACGACTCAGCAGAACAAGCGGCCTATATGAAGCGTCTAGGAAGGAACTAAGATATCAGCAATGGAGTAAAACGAGTATCATTTGCAATGTGACGATCATCACCAGTTAGCACTAGATGCTACACTGGATATCACAACTAGTAGACGATTACCGCAACTCGTCTAAATCAAAGCAGAAAGAGCCGAAAGTCACGCAACGAAATGTAGTATATATGTAAGAAAGTCATTTCGGAGTATCAAAAAAGACAGTCCAGGATAAAGCAGATTATATGAATAAAAACCAGATGCGCTAGATAGATTAATCGAAATGTTTGTCCATGGGTTTTACTATGCATGTGGAGCGGGTGTATGTATGCAGCGTTAAGCATAAAAGTGGAAGATAAAAATCCAACAACAAAAACGAGGAGGGGAAGTTTCCATGCTTGACGCGGTACTTGATCTGATACGTCCGCATTCGTCTCGGCATCAGCCGCTCGACCCAACCCTTTATAGCAATGACGTTTCGCAGAACGAGGCGCGGGCGAGGGGCCATTCGCAGGTGGCCTATTATTTCGATAGGGATCAAGTCGAGGAGACTGAGCTGAACGCTTCATGATAGCTGGGTACAAAGATGGTGGAGTGGAGATAGCAATTTCCGACCCAATTGCGTCTTGTCATTGTCTCTCGGGCCATTGAGCGGTTGGTGTTGACTGGGGAAGGTGTTAGCCGCCGCTGCAGCCACAGCCACAGCCCGCTTCCTTGCATTAGGAGGCGTTGCGACGAAGCACAAAGCACTGTGCAGTAAAGGGCTGTTGATCTGGGGTGGACTCTGAGGAAGCACGTTGGCGTGAAGGTTCCGAGTTGAAACACGGAGCCCATATTTGGCTAAACTATCGCCAGGGCTCGGGCCACCAGGACCATTGGAGTAACTGATGCTTTGACTGCGATCGGTGGTGCGTCGTTGAGGGAGGCGAGTATACCGATCGCCATGACCGTGCTGCTGCCATTCCGGATCGGGCGTGGGAAGAAACGGCGCTGTCAACGCATCGTCTGGAGCTAGACTAGAAGCTGGTTCGTCGAAGATAGGCTCGTCGTCGATGATAATGCAGAAACCTGGTGTTGCAGTGGATTGTGTATGTCAGGAGTCGGTGAAGAAAGTGGTATGCGTGGAATTGGCACGGGTGCCAGTAGGTCGGTTTGAAGTTGATGACGGTGCCTCTACCCCCGTTCCGTGCTGCGGCACGTCGTGGTACTGGTAAGGGTAAGGGTAGTGTTCAGCGCGCCCCTCCAGCCCCTGTTGAACGTCCCTAAAAAGAACATCAGAATCACTCCTCCCATGCCTTGAAGGTCGCCTCGCAGCTGCTACCCCTTCAACACCCTGCGGACTCACTACAACTCTAGTACTCCGCAACGACAACGTCCCCGTCGTAGGTCGACTCAAACAATTGTCTCATTGATTCAAGAAGTAAAAAACAACGTTGGATCAAGCGCGATCACAGCCGAATGTTGCTATCTGAATGCATAGCAAGCACCTTTTGGAGACCAAGACCTGTATTAAAGGAGGAAGCATTTTTCGAGTACATAGCTCATCGATCAAAAGGCCGTGCTCACTATGCCGCAGCAATAGTCATGGATACTTCGAGCACCCAATGCCCAAGTCAGAATCTATCTTTCGAGCTTTTAAAGCCATGATCACCACGTTTACCGAGAGTTGACTGATGAGGTTCCAGCGTTTCCTAGATCGACTTGAGACGGAATAACAAGGTCTATCGATAGAGTAAGTTCTACAGTATGTGTTTTCATCCAGTAATTAGACGAAAAGAATGAACTCATTGCCATCATTTTAGTATAACATTCCATTGAGGCTTATGGATAAGTCCCGAATATCCACGCTTCGGCCGCCTAGCGATTTCTAACGTGATGCCTCCCAATGGTGAAGAGCCGAATGTTCAAAGGTTATATGCAATTGCGTCAATCAGTTCCCTAACAGCGTAGATTTCTTCCTGCCGTTTTTCGCCCGGAAAGATGCGCCCCAAGATATAATTCCAGTTGGGCCTCATGAGATAAGGATCGTACATGCGGCAATATTCCCAATAATCCGGGTAGAATCCTGCCGTGTGCCAATCTATAATACCAGTGATAGTGGAGCCTTCAACGATGATATTTCCCGGATGTAAATCACCGTGCACAAAACGAACGGGGGCGTTCCGAGGAAGTCTAGAGAGGAGCGATTCTGTGTATGTCTCGGTACAGAACAACATCAGTATCCGGCGGTAGTAGTCGATAAACTCTCCGACATTTGCAAAAGCGTATTTGGGATACAGATGATCGGGGAAAAAGAAGTTGCGATAAGGGCCACCATTGACAGCGCCCAAGATTGTCGGTTTGTAGGATGCCATTTTGGTGAGTATTGAGCTCAACTGCCTTGCTATGTGATCGAGTTCTTCTGTTGTCAATGTGTCAATAGTTTTATCCAAAGAGATGCCACTACAGCGCTCCATGGCAAAATACCAAAGTCCACGAGAACGTTTAGTAGGATGACGGCGTGGGTATGCGAGAATCCGGGGGACAGGAATGGACAATTGCTTGCGAGCAAATTCGAAAGCAAGGACTTCGGCGGAATGATCGCCTCCTCTGTACTTTATCAGAATTCCAGGAGCTGTGCTAACGACTCTGCTGGCACCGGACTCATAGAGAACTTTGTCTTTAGGTAACGCGTTTAGCTGGTCATGATCAGTTGGCAACCACAAAGCTTGGCCAGCGGCGAGGTACGATTTGTTTCGCATACTAACAATAGCAGTTGAAGGTAAGCGTGTAATATTCAAAGAAGAAATCATACTTATGGTTATCGCTATCAAAGTCAGGTGGAAGTTGAAACACAAGCGCGACTACAAGCCTTGTAAACTTGCTGACGTAATGTTGGCTGAGTTGTGTGGGAGCCTATTCGGGTTGTAGTTTTTCCGAGCAATGCCGTTCGGCACGAGTACACACAAATACAGTCACATCAGCTTCGAGCGGCAGCTTTCAAATGAGCTTCTGAGTGGCGCCGCTTGTCCTGTAAGTATACGATGCTCGAATTCTACCCTCTGTCATGTAATTTTTTGGTCATAAGGTCTTTCATTGTGATCAACGAATATATGAAATATTGCGGAATATCTGGAATCAAACACTATCACCGTGACGTGAGTAGAACTACACAGTCTATACTGTGCCACTCAAGGGCGAAGGGGATGTGATTGCTGGGAATATACAGATCAGTCGCTGAAAGAGCGATGGAATTTTTCATCAGCAGGTCCCTTTAGCACGCGTCTGCGGAGAAATACTATCTTGATTGTCTCGCGCTAGGCCACCTGGAACAGTTTCGCGCCAAACATTTGGTAGATTTACGGTAGAACACTTTCAAAAGCCAACCTCCCATTGGCTTAAGTCTTATAAATCCACCCAAAAGGGCTGCTCCATTGTTGCTGATCGTATCTTAATAGATATTGATAATGTTGCGTATAAAAGGCGTCCGAAATCAGCACCTGTTAACCAATACGCCCAACGTCTTTTCTCGCCACTCATCCATACCTCTCAAATATCTGTTACACAAGTACGTATTGCGTATAAGTAACTACATAATGCTCCATACTTATCATGATTAGGAGATGGCCGCCGTTAGTCGTTTTATAAACAGTGTCTATGACACCTATCCCGACAACGACACCTCCAAAGAAGTATCTATACAAGCAGCAGGTCGAGAATACAGCGGAATCGGCGACAGACACGTTCTTATGTGGTGGGATAACTTCACCTCCCGGGAGTATAATGTTACGCAAATCGTTCAGCTCACCGGACAACCCGGAAACTACACCTATTACGCCCCAGTTGCGAAGAAGCGCACCCTGGAGTCACGCCTTACGAATTTACAAATTTCTCTTGGGAAGTTTACCCGAGCTCAACGAGACCAGATTCTTCAGCTCGCGAAGAACGTCAAATTTCAGAAGTCCTCCACCACGAACGGTTGTCGGGTTTGGACCAGAGACTTATTAGAAGCAATGGTTGGAACGGGGCTCATCTCTCAAAGCCTTTTTGACGAAATCGATGCCAAGATCCCCCTTGTGAAGAGAAAGGCCGAAGCCTGAGAGGTTGTTGGTGAAGTCTTGTATTATATGTACTATAAGTATCATGTTTGCCTCAGAATTTCGTGTCGAATTTTAAGTATACACCACTTTCACAAAATTGCTAAACAAATTTTCGAAATACTAATGCCCAAGCGGTTAACTTACCAGTAGTTTGTGTGATTTGTAGCAATATTCACGGGCTTCTATTATGGCTCTATACCTCAGAAGCCTCACGCGCTCATAATGGGGCCAGATTCTCTAGCTTGCGAAAGATCTGAAGTCTCTGAGGTTGTCCAGCGCTAGTGAATGTAGGGCTCATACTGGGGGGGACCGTATTGATATTTTCAAGTTCTTTAGAAGAGGTCGATAATGAGTGGACTAGTTTCTTTTAAATAATCCGTGTTTTGAATAGAGCTACTGCGACGATACTCAAGAGAGCATATTTATCCCGATTTGCAGCCGCGCGATCCTTTGACACAGACACGATGTACTGTACATACGAGTCTGGATGTAATCACACCTGGGTAATTACACAGTATGACGTTGTATTTACGCTGTCTGGGTACACTCTATAAGTACCAGCTAAGGTGACTGAACCTGAGCACTCTTATTGTATGATTTGTATTGCAGGAATCGACTCAGCGTTGGAAGACAAGTCAAGTGTGTTCCGCTGATGTAACTTGTTTCCACGCAACTTCATTGCCTTGATTTGGTAAAATTTTGGACACTCACGATCGGACCTGACGGCAAGCTCAAGGTAAGCTCTTGATACGTTTCCGGTAAAGTAAGGGATCAATGCACGAATCTAGTAGTAATGGGAATAAGACTTGTTAGCCGTTTTCTCAACAGTGTCTATGATACGCATCCAGACGATGATACCTCCAAGGAAGTGTACCTACAAGCCGCAGGGTTAACCTACAGTGGAACAGGAGATCGCCATGTCATTATATGGTGGCCAAATGCTACCATGACGGAAAATGGTACTGCTGTTTCGCAAGTGATCCAGCTTACAGGACAGGCAGGGAACTACAGCTACTACGCCCCCGTTGCCTTAGAGCATTCTCCGGAAACCATCGGTACAAACCAGCAGCTCTTTCTTGGAAATTTTACACGTGCAGAGCGAGACGAGATTCTCCAGATTGCAAAGAATACCCAATACAAGAAATCGTCCACCACCAATGGGTGTCGGGTTTGGACCAGGGATTTACTGGAGGCAGTGGTCGAAGCAGGGTTGATCTCTCAGAGTCTATTCGATGAGGTGGATACAAAAGTACCCCTTGTAAAAAGAAGGCCCGAAGTTTGAAGGGCTACTAATCCATAACTGGAGTCATAAAAGGGGATGCGCCGCCTGATCACCTTGAAATGACTTTGCCAATGTAGCACTTTCGAACGAGCAACACCGTTTCAAATATTGTCAGCAAATCTTCTGATATTTTGCTGGACTAATGATGGCGTGTGTTGTACTGTGATCTCACTTTTCCCCTCGTCATCTCTTCATCGAGAGACAAACCCATTTCGATTATCAGATCCGGTCGACAAATCATTCGATGACGATCGCATCCGAATCTCTCGTTAGTTTTGGTACATTTCTACCACTATGTGGGCGGCTGTTCAAGCGACTTAACAGAACCAGAGTTTTTCCATCGTTGGTAAATCTGGAGTTCATACTGGGTAACTATTTGAGGCAAAAGCCACGCCTTCTTTTGACACTGACATGCGGGCTGTATGTCAACTCACCAGTGTAGTTACATGGCATCACGTTGTCTTCACACTGCCTGTATACATCCTATAAATACAGCTAGAAAGATTGAATCAAGCCTGAGCACCGCAAGCTAGACGTTTATAAAAGTACCAGAACATTAAGCAGAAAAACTCTACAAGATCACTGCATCTGATAAGATGGCGGCGGGACAAAACCCCAGAGCAAACTCTAAAGCAACGAGTCTGTAAACTTTATCAGAACGGAGGGGATAATCACCGGCCGTTTATATACATTGTCCTTGTTTAATGTTGGAGGCTGATTAACAAAAATAAAGCTTGTCAAGTAGGAATGCATGGAATCGACCTGCAGCCAAGTTTGTGTCGCTGATGTAACCTCACAGCCTCGGTTTGGTAAATTGATCAACGCTCACGACGGACCTAACAGTAAGCTCAAGGTAAGCTCTTAACTTACATTTCTACCATATACATTTACTGATCCCCACTTTACTAGTTATGGGGGTCAGGCTTGTCAGCCGTTTCCTCTACAATGTCTATGAAGAGTGTCCGGACGATGATACCTCAAAGATCTACAAACGGCAGGGTTAACCTACAACAAGACAGACGATCGCCGTGTTGTAATATGGTGATCGAACGCCCCTACCACAGAAGATGTCGCTATCTCGCAGGTTATCGAGCTCACAGGTCGGGCAGGGAAGTATACCTACCACGCCCCAGCCGCATTGGAACACTCTCCAGAAACCATCACTACGAATCAGCAGTTCTCTCTTGCAAACTTTACACGTGCAGAGCGAGATGAGATTCTTAAGCTCGCGAATAATATTCAATACGAAAAAACATCCACCATCAATGGACCTCAAGTTTGGACTAGGGAGTTGTTGGAGGCGATGGTTGAAGCAGGGTTGATCTCTCGGAGCCTATTCGATGAAATCGATACAAAAGTACCACTTGTCAAAAGAAGTCCCGAAGTTTGAACCGTAACTGAAGTTATAAAGGGGAGGTGGGCTGCCTGATTGCCTTGAAACGACTTTGCCAGTGTGGCACTTCCGAACGAGCACCACCGATCTGAATGGCATCTGTAAATCTTCTGGTATCTTTTTGACTGTATGGCGATGCGCGCTGTACTGCGACTCGGATCCCACTTTGCCCCTTGTCGTCTGTTTATCGATGGGACAAGTCCATTTTGATTCCTCCCAGCATGCGGGCAGCTGCTCAAACGATTAAGCACAACAGATGACTTATATGAAACGTTTGGGAACTAAGACATCAGGAATCAAGTTCGATGAGCATCATCACCAATTAGAACTGGATCCTGCACTAAATCTCACAACCGTAAGACAAATAGCCGCGAGACGTCCAAATTAAAGCAGAAAGAGACAAAAAAAGTCAAAACGACGAGATATAGTATGCAAGAAAGTCATTTCGGAGGGTATCAAAAAGACAGTCCAGGATAAAGCAGACTCTAGAGATGCACTGAATAGATTGGCGATATATTTGCCTATGGGTTTTGCTATGCATGCGGAGATGTAGCGCCGGGCAAAAAGCAAAAGGAAAAAAGAACAGCAGCAAAAACAAGGCGGGGAGGCTTCTATGCTTGATGGGGTACTTGATCTGATACGTCCGAATTCCTATATGGAACTGCTGCCCCACGCGCACTCGTCTCGGCATTGCCCGCTTGACTCGACCCTTTGTAGTAATGACGTTTGGCAGAGCGAGGCGGGACGGGCGAGGGACCATTTGGGGGTGTACTATTATTTCGGTAGGGATCAGGTCGAGGAGACTGAACTGCATGTTCAGGCTGGCAGGGTAGGAAGGCGGAGGAGAATTAGGAGATGACAATTTCCGGCCAGTGTTCCAAATTACCCGGTCAATTGAAGGTCAGTCAAAAAGGTCAATTGGCTGCCGCATCTGACTGACCTTTACCCCGGGTCTGTGGTCAAATGTGTCAAAGTAAGGAATGTATATGGTACGTCGGTAAATTAGAAGTAAATTAGCATGAACATGTGTAATATGTCGCTGAAGTGTGTTCCGAGATCTGGTTTTCGCTGAGAAGGCCGTAGAACCGCATCTCCTCTGAATGATTGCCATTTCCAAGCACCCAGAACTCCTCCCAGCCGTTCCCGATAGTGTAGTCAAACAAATCCTCAATTGAAATGGACTAAAGTAGAGCGTAACCTTCCGGAAACCAGAGTTAAGGACACACATAGCTCGAAACAAAAGTACTCGCTTGTTTACCTGTTTTTAATGTAGCAGTGGGGAGACTTGCGAAACTTGCATCACAATCTGACATGTCCTCAAGTTCTTCGTCGGAATCTTCTTGCGCGTCCTTCTCGAGCTTATCTAGGGGTGAGTCGCAGTCAAATTGAATGTTTTCATGTTCCAACCCGGATTCCTCATCATAATAATCACCTACGACGTTATGTCGAATACAACAGTCGCACTTGGTCGTGAAATGTGTCTTGTTACTCTTATACTTGTGACCGGGCTTTAAAAAATGGTCCCAATGCCAGATAGCGTTTCGTCTCATGTTGGCGGGGACTCGGGGAATTCTTACTCAAGTATCAAAAAAAGAAAATACTATGGTACAGCCAATATGGACTGATCCCACTGACCCCCGGTTTTTCGCTGACTGACCGGTCCGACCCATTTGACCCTTTGACCCATTTGACCCACTGACCGATCAGTTGGAATACTGTCTCGGGCCATCAAGCAGCTGACTGGGAGGAGTGTCATGTCTTTTGCCCCCTTCAGAATCATCCTTTACGCATACTAGAGCCTCGCGATTAGCTAGCAATCAGTCTGATTTGGCGGTGGAATTCGGATTCCACAGGTGTGCTTACACTCACGTGCTGGGTAGGTGAGCTACTTGAGTCCTTTTGCAATTATGTCCCAAATCTGACTCCGCTGCTGAAAGGCGCATACTTCAAAGTTCAATCAGACACAAGCTGTTGCAAAGGCGATCTTTGGCATAGCAGCTGTCGTAGTCATGCTTTTTCTTTGCCGTAAGTAATTAGTTAGCTGCCAACGAACTCGGTCTTGCCGCGTGTCAGCATTCGAACTTGACATGCATAAACCCTCCCAAGAGGTGAATCAAGATCGGAAGCCGGGGATAACGTTCGCAGATCCTTACCTTGTCATTTGTCTTGACCCAAATATGACAGATTTCCGACATGCAAGCTATTGCCAGCCGTGAACCCCGACAGGTAGTTTTCCCAAGAGCACAACTATAAAACGTAACAGCATGCTGCGACTTGGATTTGCGCACCTTCTGACCTTTGGCTCACAATGAAGTTCTTAACGGTGTTTATTGTGACTCTTGCGTCCGCTCTCTATGTGAAAACGTCGCCCACATCAAGCTCTTCGATCCAAAAGAGGGCCGTTTCGCAGGGTAAGTACGCTTCCAGTCGAAAGTTACACAAGAAGGCGCTGAAATAACCCGTTTATTTCAGCTGTTTATGACGACCTTGTTTATTATTGGAAATGTCAGTATAACTATGAAATTTGAATATCTCAGAGGCTTTAACACTTGCCCAGATGCCAATACCGCCGGGCCAGACTCCTGCCCACGCCCAAATGGACAGATCTTGGTCAAGCAGGTCTGCATTTGTTCATTGATGCTCAGACCGTGTAGTTCATCGCCTTGGCATTAGTTTAGTAACCCAAACACCGACACACAGGGTCTCATCGCTCGCGATGACAGCAAGAAAGAAATTGTCGTTGTATTTCGAGGATCGTGAGCCTCTTTGGGCTGACATAAACTGTGCAAAGGGATCTGACCTCGAGCGCAGGACTTCTCCCCCAGATTTCTTGCTAGACGCTGTCGCTCTACTGGTACCGTTCTTCTCCCCCGGCGTGAATCCTCCTTGTAAGTGGTTTCAAGCCCGAACAAGAATAACGCGTTATCTCAAAGCATATCTCTTCGAACAGTTGGCACTCTCATTCATTTCGGTTTCTTACAGGCGTATGTGCAGATTTTTTCCAGTTCTTTGGACCACTAACAGCAAAGTTTGTACAGATGGAACTCAATTGCATCAGAAATCATCGATGCCGTCAGAGCCGAGCTGAAGACCCATCCTGATTATACCATCGTCACGTCCGGTCACTCTCTTGGGGGTAAGCGGCTTGGGTCCGGTTTCTAACACATAGCTCAACGATCTATATTTTAGGTGCACTATCTAGCGTGGCTGGCATTGCGCTCAAGCAAAATTTTCCCACTGTGTAAGTGCCTGCATCATGGTCTGTACGTACGTAGTCTAATGGAACTGTCCAGACCGCTCCGTCTTTACACCTATGGTCAGCCGAGAACAGGGAACTATTTCTATGCTGAGTTCGTGAATAATGTGGTTGGAAGGGAAAATATCTTTCGCAGTAGGTCCCAAGATACTCCAACCCTGTGATTCCCAACTAACGCCGTTCAGGTGTGCATACACGGGACCTGTAAGTGACGACATTTCGCGTACTTTTATTGACCCTAATGAACTGGTTTCAGGATTCCTCACTTATTTTTAAAGACCGGCATTCTGGGATACTATCATCATGGTTAGAACAACCATTTAGTTGTGTCTTTGGGTTGCTTCTAACTTGAATCATCACTAGCTACGGAGTATTGGCAAAACCCTGAGCCCTCTTCGCCGGAAACCGTGAAGAAGTGCAGCGGGTCGGGAGAAGACCCGACTTGCTCAATCAGCCTACCGCCTAGTCTGGATACCAACGACCATGGTTTGGTAAGTTATTGATTATACTGTGCACCAACCGTTTGGTTTGTGACTAAGATACTTGACAGTATTATGGGATCAATGCAGGCACGGTTTTCTGTTGACTGTAGATGTATATCACTGTGCTTCATGAGCCCCTTGCCTTGAAAATAGCATTTTCGAAGTTGAATCACCCTTCTGACGAGACTATCTAATGAGTTATCGTTCCGATACCATTCTCAGAGCCTAAGTTCTGAGCTTACGAAGTCCAAGATCTAATGCCGGTTAGTAGGCCAGTCACAATTCTTTTTGGCATACAAGTTTACAGTCCCATTTGCCTGCTGTACTGTCACCTCAGACAGGAGATGCTATGTAAATGTATGCATACGAATAAATATAGATTGATTATACAAAACAATAAGACGTACACATCTAGCAAAATCAATAATCTAAGCATTCAATAGGATTTGAGCATGTCGAAGACGAAAACACTCAATCTGACCCTCATCATCTGTTTATCGAGGGGCGAGCCCATTTTGGTTATCGCATCCGATCAACAGATCATTCAATGACCATGATATCATTTGCTAGTTTTATTACAATCCTACCCGCATGTGCTCAAACGGCTCAGCAGAGCAAGCAGCTTATATGAAACGTCTAGGAAGGAACTAAAATATCAGAATTGGAGTAAAACCAGTATCATTTGCATTGTGACGATCATCACCAGTTAGCACTAGATGCTACACTGGATATCACAACTAGTAGACGATAGCCGCAACTCGTCTAAACCAAAGCAGAAAGAACCGAAAGTCACGCAACGAAATGTAGTATATATGTAAGAAAGTCACTTCGGAGGGTATCAAAAAAAGACAGTCCAGGATAAAGCAGATTATATGAATAAAAAGAGATGCGCTGGATAGATTAATCGAAATGTTTGTCCATGGGTTTTACTATGCATGTGGAGAGGGTGTATGTATGCAGCGGTTAAGCATAAAAGCGGAAGATAAAAATCCAACAACAAAACGAGGAAGGGAAGTTTCTATGCTTGACGCGGTACTTGATCTGCTACGTCTGGGTTCTTATGCAGAACCCGACGCGCATTCGCCTCGGCATCACTCGCCCGACCCAACCCTTTATAGTAATGACGTTTCGCAGAACGAGGCGGGACGGGCGAAGGTGAGGGTGAGGGGCCATTCGCGGATGTGCTATTACCTCGATAGGGATCAGATCGAGGAGACTGAACTGCACGATTCATTTTAGCCGGATACGAAGACGGGGGAGATTTAGGAGATAGCAATTTCCGACCCGATTGCGTCTTGTCATTATCTTTGGGGCCATTGAGCGGTTGTTGACCGGGGAGAGTATTAGCCGCCGCTGCAGCTGCAGCCATAGCCCGCTTCCTTGCATCAGGAGGCGTTGTGACGAAGCATAGAGCACTGTGCAGTAAAGGGCTGTTGATCTGGGGTGGACTCTGAGGTAATACGTTGGCGTGAAGATTTCGAGTTGAAACATGAGGTCCATCTTTGGCTAGACTACCGCCTGGGCTCGGACCACCGGGGCCTTTGGATTGACTGAGGCTTTGACTGCGATCGGTGGTGCGTCGTTGAGGGAGGTGAGTATACCGATCGCCGTGGCCGTTCTGCTGATGCCATTCCGAATCGGGTGAGGGAAGAAACGGCACGGTCAATGCATCGTCAGGAGCTGGACTGGAAACTGGTTCGTTGAAGATAGGCTCGTCGTCGACGACGATACGGAAACCTGGTGTTGCAGTGGATTGTGTATGGCAGGAGTCGGTGGAGAACGTAGTATGCGTGGAGTTGGCACGGGTGCCAGTAGGTCGGTTTGAAGGCGATAACAGTGCCTCTACCCCCGTTCCGTGCTGTGACGCGTGGTGGTGCTGGTAAGGGTAGTGTTCGCGCCCCTCCAGCGCCTGTTGAACGTCCCCAACAAGAACATCAGAATCACTCCTTCCATGCCTTGAAGGCCGTCTCGCAGCCGTTACCCCTTCAACACCCTGCGAACTCGCTACAACTCCAGTACTCCGCAACGACAACGTCCCCGTCATAGGTCGAAGACCATTGATCCGATCTTCCTCCCAAGCCACCTTTTCCAAGATACCACGTTTGATGCTTTTATGACGTAGACTCTCCCAAGGAAGATCAAACTCCTCCTTCTTGTGCCCGTCGCTGCCACCGTCGTCCGTATCGTACATGTAAGTCGCATCTGAATGTGTCGTCATCGTAGATCGCGCGGACTTTGCTCGCATCGATAGCGGGGGTTTCTTCAAGCTCGGATTAGTCCTTTCGCCGTCGTTAAAGGGGGGCGGAGTGAGGAACATGTTGTGCTCCCCCTCTTCCGCAGCAGCAGCAGCAGTAAAACCAGGCTCACGCTGCTCCTGACCCCCGAGTTTCCTCGCTACAGCTTTCTCACTTAGATCCGGCCAAGAAAAAGTAGCTTCCTGCATCATCGTTGCGTCGCCTCCCGTCCTTCCGCTGCCTTCCTCCAAGTCGTCTTCGCCTTCACCTCGAGAAGCCGGAACATATCTCGGACCACCAATCAAGTCGCCTTCATCTCGGTATTTCGGCTTTCGGGTTAAACACCCATATACGAACCACGCGACGAGGCTTCCCCAAAGGAGGCCGAGGAGGACAAAAACGGGTGCGAGGTAGATGAGTTTAGATGTTGTGGAATCTGCGTGGAAGGTCTTTTTTGGGCGTGTGACGATGGTTGGGACGGCTGTTGGGTCTAGAGGTGGAAGGGCGGTGATTGTGATTATTGTTGTTGTTGTTGCCGATGTTGATGATGGAAGAAGGGATGAGGATGTTGTGTTTGGTATAGATAGTACAGATGGCGTTGAGATGATGCTGGGATGCGATAATGATTGAGATGTTGGAATGATAGGAGGCAAGATTGATGGTGGGCTCAAGACCGTTTGGTGAGCTGGAGGACCTGGGTTGTTCGGAGGTGGTGGTGCAGGTGCAGGTTGAGGTGGGTGAGCGATGCCTGTAGGCTGAGGAGGTGGTGCAGGCGGTGGTGCAGGAGGAGGCCCTACTTGACGATAATTGATGTCCCAAACCTTGCGCGTCCTCGGTGGTTCTGTGAACGAGGAAGTTGACGACACCCAACAACACACAACTATCCAACCAGAGACCAGGTATCTCCTTTTGACCATTTCTCTGAATATTATGAGATCTGAGAAGGGGGCACAACAACAAATCCAACTCGACTTTCTACGCAGAATGCACTAAGGTCGTGAGCTGGTGAATCGAAGGGTAGTCCGGCGGCTATGAAGGTAGATCGTCTAATAAGATGTGAAGAGGGAGAGTATGTTGGTCCAGAAACACCCGATCTTCGAGTATTCCGCCAAAAAGTAGTAGGTCTAACTATTTGCACGGTAAGAATGAGACAAAAAGCGAAGGCTATAGGAGTAACTCACGCAGTGGTGGTGGCGGACGTATCAATTCACCCCCCTTCGTGACAAGCCCCGACGGAAAGGCAGTGAGGCTCCTTCTCGGTGCAGGTAAAGCAAAATCAACAGGCGCGACACCTCCGATATTCTCTTGTCCTTGCTGCTCTTCCGAGTCTGTTACTGGTGGCTTCCTCTCTGGCGGAGCGCTCTGTGATCGTCTAGGTCTGTGCCGTGGACGTGGCCTGGATTTCCAGGTATTCGGAGGCGGAGACAATAAAGAAGAGTCAAATCTGGGCGCTCGACCTCTTTCCGGAGGAGATGGAGGCTGATCTGGTGTATCTGGATTTTTTGTGCTGTCAGCCTCCTCCGGATTTTCGGGGTCTTTGTCGGTTTCTAGTGTGACCATTATAGGGTGACTGGCGGGCGAAGAGCCTCTTCTGCCAAAAGTGAAGGCAGGTTTCATGGTAGGGTATAAAGGCATTGGAGAAACGAGAACTGTAAGGTCGGTCATGATGGACGTGGAGGAGTAAAATTAAAAAGAAGTAAACCACAAATAATGCGCTTGGCACGATTATTATTTACTTGACTCCTTAAGCGCAACTAGTACATTACTACTACACTCCGCAGCTACTACAAGCAAGCGACTGAATTTAATAAGATGGTGGCTGGTTACTGGAGCCATAAAACTAAAGTTTTGGCTGTATCAACCTATAATAGATGACGCAGAGCAGGAACCAGAGGGCATCTGGACTGGACTGGACAGGAGTCATACAAACAGCATCATCAAGGTGCCTAGTTGATACTTTTACAGGAGCCTGTCCATTACGCTTTAGCGACCCGAAGACTCGAAAATTCTCAGCCCTAGGCACATGAGGACAAGTTCAATGTAGTGGAAATATACTCGAATTATGTAAATGCTAAGTCCTTGCGTGAGACTCTTTTCAATATACGTGTGTAAACAGAACGCGTTCAAACTTCACTGCTAGCCAAAAGCAATCCATGTGACAACCACTTCTTCGCAGTTCCAGAGATAGCTTCGATGCTTCCCAATCTCACCGCCGGCTGACCGTTCTGATGGAAGTGGAAATAGAAGGCTAGAAAAAGGTTCGTCATTACCATGGCCCCCGAGGAATCTCCATCCTAAACGTGACAGACCGAAGGAAAAAAAAATATACAAACGTCAAAAGTCACCAGACATCGAAGGAAAACAAGATACGAAAAATATGATACGTTTCGGACAATTGTTTGCACCCGGCACTTTCTCTTCAACTTTTTCCATGGATCACGGAAATTGGCTAATAACCTCATTTTTCGTGCCTCGTGAATACTACCGTTTGGCCCGTGTCATTTGCACGCGCTTTCAATGTCCTTTCAAGACTTTGGTAAATGAGAATCAATTTGCAGCCAGATACCATTCGTCTCCGAGTCTTACCTCCGGGTTTACAACTGGTAGTTTCTTTTCACCGGGTCAAAAGGCCGCACTATTCCATCATATCTTCGCTCAAGTGTCTGAGGGAGATGAAGGGTGGCATGATGTTCTTCGATCGGAATTTGTGTCTTTCAAGTTTTGCAAAGAAGCTCTGGAGAAGGATCCCACTTTGTTGGCCACCTTCGACCAATGCCTTCAGAGTCTGCCATGGAATTGGGAGCCACTTTTTAATCCATCGGGTAGCTTTTACTTCAAATCAAATTACTTTGGCTGAAATGTTTTTTTGTAAGTAGCCTGTGGCGGGAAATGACTGTACGGCCTTCATGTAGGTCTTTAGGCAGGATTTCGATCGGGATAAACTATTAACTGCGCGTTGTAATAAATTCGCCGCGCTTATCGCAAGACTTCGATGTAATTGGTACGTATCTCATGCAATTAGCGTGGTGCGCACTTGCTCAAACTGTGGGCGCAAAAACTTAGATCAAGGTGCCTTATTTATAGATACCCTTTTTCTGTTTGGCTGACCTTTGTGTTTCAAGCCCTACAGACAGATTCGCGTGTTAAATACAGCAAAAACTACCATAACCTTCTCTTTGAAAATCTCAAAAGACTTCGAGAACAATTAGAACGTTTCGAGCCATATGCTAACCAAGTCTCCATCGTTCAAAGTTCTCGTACCGGGAAATCGCGCATGGTTCATGAACGACCACAGCTAGTTTTTACTATCCCTTTCAATTTGCGTGCAAAAAATGAACATCAAGGTTTCTATGTTTTACTGACACGGTTGAATACTTCTAATGCGTGGACATAGACTTAGCCGTTCCAGGTCCCGACAACGCTGTTCGTGACTACTTCATGCGAGGCCCCGAGTCACCCAGGCACTTTCTAACAATGCGTTTTCTCGCTTTTTTCGAAAGTATGTTTCTGCTTATCCACGAAGAGCTGGATAAATACGCGCAAGAATTAAACGGAATCGCAACCCCTGAGAACTTAGCCAGATGGTGGTCCGGCCACTTATAGGACATACACGTTACATTATATCAAAATGCGGTTAGTGCCCCAAATGAGGTGCGTATCACAAAGGCGAGAAGGAACAACATTCGACGATTCACCCCCGAACTTTAGTGCCGGCTGCCATCTCACGACTTTCATCGAGCAGCTATTCAACGACGACTGCGCGACTCAAATTCTCGACAGCACGCCTGACAACACAGAGGGACCCTCATTTAGAGAGGCGTTCAAGGACGCACTTATCAGCTTCACGCACTTCGGCAAAGCGGGAGACAGCTCCGGCGCAACTTCCACCGCAGCATGGGTAGGATTCGTTCGCCACATGGCCATCATATGTCGGACTGGCCAACGTAGCGTCGATTGCATTTTGCCTGTTCTCCTGTGAGATACCGAGCTATGTGAGCATGTTATGACTGGTGTCCTTATTCAATTGAAGTGGCGGATGAAACCTGGCTCGATCGCTCGATACACCATCAACGAAAGCGAATTCAATCTCTTTCCAGAGAGAACAGGGCCAGAGCAATGCGCATGCCAACCTAGCCTTCCCGATAGATGGTCTTACATCTGCTTGATCATGGAGTTAGGAGTCAAGGAAGCTCCTAAAGCGATGACATCTCCGGTGCATATTCCAGAACTCGGCAGGCGACATCACGCTATGGATGATCATCCGAGATACAACATATTCACATATGGATGTTCATCGTCAGTTTATCGCGGTGTCAATGTTAGTATTAAACAAGATTATGACCTCCTATTGAACACTGGCGATATCTTTATCGAGCACCCCCGCAGGGATGAATCTTCGCTTGAAGGAGTACGACGTATGAAACCACTTTGGCTCGCAGGCAAAAAATGTTATGACTGGGTAGCATATGACAAAATCCTGTACGGCTCCGATACAACTCCACCAGCTAACCTTTCAACTGGAAAAGCTGGGAATCAGGCGTAGCTTATCGTACTTATCTCCCAGGTATAGTTATAAAAGTTAATTTGTCGACGATGACCAATGACTGCCTTTTGCTTATACGCTCACGAGTCATAACAACAGTCTGACATCCTATTCCCGTTCTATCTCGATGTTGATTTCCTATCGTCACCGGGTTACATGTTCTATCTGAGTTACAACTTTATATTGACACAATTACCTATTATAGCTAATCTTTACTATGCACGAATATAGTCCGACTGAGGCTTTAACAAATGACTAAAGCGGCACTGGAAGAAAAGGGATCAATAGCACCAGGTAATGTTATTGGTTGAGTGAAGAAGTGCTGCATAAGAGGCACAGATTATAACGAATGGCGAGGTGAGATAATGTGAATAGGGAAGTATGGGTACGTGTCGATTGGGTGGAGATTAAACGTGGAAAGCTCAACCGAAGGCCTCTCAGAGACTTTCCCCTTGCGCACATGGCTGATAAACTAAATCACCTTCCCTTCCAAAAACGAAGAACATCACCACCCACGCGACTACGACTTCTCTCATTACGCAGAAACGCGGCTCATCCCGGGTGGGGAGAGCCTCCCCAATTTCTTTATCCAATATCCATTTACCGTACCCGTGGCGCCTTTTCACAATATGCGAGTATACTGGAAATTTACAATTCTCGATCCCTCTCCTTTTCATGATCAGCTGATATGAAGTGTGGAACCTGGAAAGCCCGGCCCGTGCCCTTTCTTTCCATTAATTTATTAGCCTTATCTTATCATCTATTACAGTACTATAACCCGCAAACACGGCAAACGGATGCGCTTACTTACAAACAACCTTACGTGCTCCTATAGCTTGCATACTCTTGTATACCAAAGAAGACGAATCTTCAACGTGACTCAGTTTCCTTAGTCGAACCTAAGCCAATCAAACCTTTATGAAGAAGGTACACCCCAGATCGAGACACCAGGAAACACGCCCCCCCCCCACGATATCGATCATGATCAAACAGTCCAAAACGTCAGGCGATCAGCTTCCCTCTGGTGGCACCATAATACCTTCCTCCCCCCCCCCCTTTTTTTTTTTGCCGCCGCCGGAAATTCGTGTGGTTTTACGCACCAAAAATTGCTGGAAGCGGAAAGCGACTCGTCCTTTACAAGGATGAGGCCTAGGCCGGCTCCCAAACGCGTTCAAACAAGAAAAATCCTTTGTTTCCATCTAGACTTCGTATACTTGTGGAACGCACACCGTCTCATGCATATGCAACTCTAAATCTTGTAGATGCATTGGGAACAAAGGGCAAGAGGATTCTGACCCGCGAGGACGCAAAGATGGGGTGTCGGGGAAGCCCCCAAAAAAAAGTATATTTGTCTCTTATCATCCATCATTCGGTATCCCGTTCGTTGACAGTGGATACAAGGTACCATAGACTATTAAACTTTCTTTTTTTCCGTCCTTCACTCCACAAAGAAGAAGAGAAAAAATACAACGTTTGCCTGCTTTAGAACAATCGCTTTCTCTTTCTCTCTCTCTTTCGGAGGCTATAAGATAGCTATCTCAGAGCCTCGCAGATAAACGATGTCCGTCCAACGCAATGGCAACGCATGTACACGATGCGAATAAAAAGGGTGGAAGATGAGTTCGCACACTATGCTGAATTACGTGAAAGTCGGAATTACCACCTCAAACGTGCAAGTTTTTCGCTCAAAAAGATTGGGTTTCCAAAAAAACGCCATGTGGTCGGTCTCTCGACGTATATACGTATATACCCCAAAGGTTTTGACTTGTATAAATAATGACACATATGACCCCATCAGGGTAAATCACCCTCCTCCCAAAAACGGAAATACAGACCCAGATACGAGGGTACACAAGTACAGTAGCTCTTAAGGTACACCCCCATCATCAGCTGACCACCCCCCAACCGATGACGCTATGTACAAGTATACGATATCTTGGTATGTGTAATCAGACGTCTACTCTAATACTAATAAGTATACATGTGAAATAGAAAAAAGCCCGACAGGATGGCTCGCCCTTCCGATATATCGACCATTCGGAGGGGGTGGGGACATATTGTGTTGAAGATTTTTTTGAGGGTTTTTGGACGCGCGTGGGATGTGTAAATACCGTGTGTGGATAATCCACAAACAAAAATTGCTTTTTTCTTCTATGAGGTTTTAGTAAAAGAAATATCGCAACAACTATAATACAAAATAACAATAGATAAAAAAGAGGGGGTGTAATGGATGTGGGACGATAAATAAATAAATAAATAAAAAAGAAGAAAAAAAAAAGGATTGGGGATTTCACCGCCACGTGGGGGGGGGGGGGGGGTGATGTGAATTTCATAGGGAAGAGGGGTCGGAAGAGAACACGTCCGAACTCCAGTCACAAAACGGAATCACGTATGCCGTCTGCTGCTTGAACA
>JABCKL010008498.1:0-15531 GCA_018851305.1 Calocybe cyanea
ATTGGTGCTGGATCAGCTATCACTGACCTTGCGACGGCCGAAGGGGAGTGGAATGAAGTGGGCACCAAACTTCACAGCGTCCTCCAGTCGTTCGAAGCGTAGTTGACCATGTCTGCCGCTTATCGCGAACGCCCTGAGAAGTCATATGGTATTCAACTGCTTGCGAATGTGCGTTTCAAAATGTCAAAACTTTCTTTAGATGTAGAATATTGCATTGTTTCATAATCTTCACTGTAAAAATAAATCCAACATCTTCAACTGATGACGGTCGTGTCTATGCAAGCCGGGTGATCTGGCGGCTTTACGCCTGTCAAATGTACTGTCAACAAACACGATTGGTGGGGGCAATTCATTTGCCGTGTTTCCTGTGGAGAGGCGGTGCACCAATCACCTGCCGTTCCCTATACTTAGATCTCTTCCGGCATAAAGCTCCTAATCATTTGGAAAGAGAGACCGGAGTGCTGTAGTCTTTCCTTGAGTTTCTCTCGAACACCGATAGCCATGATCATACCTTCCCCTAGGTGAATGTCAATTGTTTATTCAAATTCAGTCCCAAGCCGCTCATTGCTGTTATTCCCACGATTCCATCCAGCGAGATTCAAGCGAAACTAGATATTCCCCGCGCAACCACTCCTTCCTCTAGAACTCCGCCACCACCGCCTGTTCATCCTGCCCTACAATATGGAATCTCTGCTTCCGCTGCATCTCCGCCGGGGTCGGTTATTAAATCCGTCATTGAAGACTGGTGAACTTACGATATAGAATTCAGTTACGAATCGACACGCCGGCCGCTCACTACGATAGCATACATTTTTACGCCGCAGACCGCCCCTGCAAACAGCATGACACTCGTATCGCCTTCTGGTCTGTTAGGCTATCCGTCCTACTACATATCAGTCAATATGAACTGTTTTACACCTACATCGTATATTACTACTGTGAAACGCAATTCATGGGATGGCGATCTCGTAGGCGATTTCGAGTGAGCGATAAACATATCTTCGGCCGAGCTTCCAGGAAGTGTCTAACGATTCATCATCCTCAGAATGGGCTTGACGAGTTCAAAGAAATTGGACACTGTTTGTATCAGAGAAAATGAGTATCCGTTAGGAGACATCTTGAAGTCGGGCCATCAGCCATTTCACTCGGTTTGTCGTGACTTATCTACTTCATCACAGCATTGACCTCCTTTCCATGCCAGACATGGACATGGAAAACGGCAGACCATGACAAGCCAATTTCACTCTTCTGGGATGACAACTCTACAGCAGGGGCTATCACGGTACGCTGCTTGGTATGCGGAAAGCTCACGCAGCTCTTGATCCTCCCTTCTTGATCTAGTGCTTCTCTTCGAAGGACAAAACGGTCAATAACGTCCTTGCAAGATTCATACCTCCTAATCATCGGAGGATGCGCGGAAGGACAACAGAAACGCATCGACTGGAAGTTTCACCTCAAGGACACGACTATTTCGACGATATCCTTATATCCGCACTCATCCTTGAACGACTGCGTACGACCCCAACTGTTATGAGTAAAGGCCCAGCCTTTTTCTGAATAGAGATAGGTTTTGGAAAAATGAATGATTTTTTGTGACTCTTCCTCGTTCTTGCATAAGGCAAAACACACAATTCCTATGCCATGAGAGCGATATGCTTCAGTTCGCTAGATATGATTATTCAGTATGATACTCGAATTTAGAATGCCATGCCACTTACTTCTGGACATGATGGCCGACTTTCATGTCCTCATACACAACGAACTCTTCTTCTATCCCTGCTTGTGCTCGTTCCGCTTGCATAGCCCGTGCACGTGTGACTAATTCAGGCATTGGTGCAAGGTCAAAATCAGAATCAAGGTGCCAAAAGAACGTTGACGATATCCGTATGAGAGGACGGTCGGGGAACCTGACTTGACGAGCCTCGGCAGCCTTCATGGATGCAAAATTTCCATAAGGAAACAAAGTATCAACTGTGAAGGGAATGAAGCTCATACCGCTATTGTCTTTTCATTTACCACTACCTCGTGATAGCCAGCTTTGATAAGTCCTCCCGTAATATGTTCGAGCTGCTTCCCGGCTTGTACTAAAAGGTAGTTCCCCTCGGGTATCTTGACAGGAATCCTCTTTCCTGTATTGCGGGCCCAGATATTCAAGCCGGGATAGCGTGAGCGGCCATGAATAGTTAGAAAATTGAGATCGGTGTGAAAACCGGCAAGGATGGTATCCTTCTTTCCATACTTGACGAGATCAGATGCGGTCGGCGCTAGCAAATGAGGGCTACGAAGCAGCAGTTAAGTATTGGGCATAGAAAGCAAACTTGCAAACGACAACGCACCCATAGTTTCCTGCATCCTTGAACGTTTCTGCAGGTATACCAAGACCTACAGCAGTCATTTCTGCAAGATTAACGACGCTGAAAGAAGAATGATGTTAATCTTGGTCAGATGCGACAGGAAGTGGTCAAATGAGGTTAGTTGCGTACGCATTCTTCATGGCCATACCCCATCTTTGCATGATCGGCGTCCATCGATGACGCAACTCTTCAGCCTCAGGAACCACATTATCCGCATTGAGTCCCGGAAATTGCGTTTCGTAGGGCGGTTTCTCGCTCATTCTCCAAAAGAATCTACATTTCGGATCTGGGGAGTGAGCACTGATATCGAGTGGTCTTTCGGCCGGGTCAAGCTTTTCGATAATGCGAAGGCAAGGCTCGTCAACGGCGCATTTAGGTTTTTCAGTGTTTTCGAGTGTGACTCCGATTTGGTAGCTCAGCTCCGGCCGTTCGTCTTTTTTCAGCTCCTCTGTAGGTTGAGCAAAGTAATCCTCCAGAAGATCTAGGAAAGAGGAGTTGTCTTGTTCGGATACGCGAGAGTCATGGAGGACAAGAGCGCCATAAGTGATAAGCGCATCGGCCACCTTTTTTTTTTTTTTTTTTTTTTTTTTGAACAGGATTAGATATGAGGGCTATTTTGGAACTCGGAAGCTAGAACTCACCTTCTTACACTCATTAATGACCTTGTCAGAGTTCTGGGGCTCGTTTAAGAAGAGATCAAGGTCAATTACTGGGAGATCCATAGACATGTCTTGCTTGAAAGAAGAGGGGCTCTTTTCGGTAGTGAAACGAAGAAGTTCTTTTTAAGCCTTTGGACAGCGGCTTGGACAGTTTTCTGACGCCAAGACAGGCATTCGACCATATGGTTGCTCATTCGGCTAGGCTAGTGGCACACTCCACGAAGGACAAAGCAATCATTGACTCACTTGACAAGTAGACAGCCATGATGACTTAAACAAACTCACGCATGCCGGCTAATTTATTACACTTTGAGTCCTAACCACCACCTCGTTTGACCCACGAGCCTTTCCTCACTTCACACTACCATGCTAAAGGTAGACAACTATTCTTAATATACCCCCTACAATAGTTAAATATTGCCTTCTCACTAGATTTGGAGCTTGAAAAAGACCGAAGATGCAGCGGCTAAGAAAAAACCCAAGACGAGTGCTGCACAAATCCGGGTACAGAAAGGTCTGCATTGCTCTTTCTCGCAACAGCTGATGAAAGGGCACTCATTCTGAAGCGCAGACTTGACTGAATTGGATCTACCCTCGACGATGAAGACGCACTTTGCGGATCCATCTGACCTCCTCAACTTTACACTTACCATTGCTCCAGACGAAGGTAATTTCATCTCTCATCTAGAATACTTGATAACCTGACCTATTCATAGGCATGTACAAGGGTGGCGCGTTCGCCTTTTCCTTTGCGATTAACACCAATTATCCACACGACCCTCCCAAGGTCAAGTGCACACAAACCGTGAGCCTGTTCAAGGTTATGTCAAGGCTGTCCTGCATTGATCAGATGATCGGGTCAGATATATCACCCCAACGTTGACCTCGAAGGCAATGTCTGTTTGAACATCCTTCGCGAGGATTGGAAACCGGTCTTGAATCTCAACTCCGTGATGGTGGGGCTACAATATCTCTTCCTCGAGCCGAACCCGGACGATCCATTGAATAAAGGTCGGAAATTTGACGTCATTCTAGGCTCTCTATCTTTTGCTAATATTAAAACCTCAACAGATGCTGCACAGGAGATGGTCAGGAATAAGGAGCAGTTTTTGTCTAATGTCAAATATGCGATGCGTGGCAGCAGCGTCAAGGGCGTACAGTACGACAATGTTCTGATACGATGACGACCACCATCAACTTTCGCGCCGCTCCTGAACCTTTGCTCAGGTTTTACGGGTTATCTTCACAGGTCCTATACGTCCGCACACTCACATTCCTCTGCTATAACCATTGCCACTCTGCATCATATTGGCTTTCGTCCGATTGTACCGGATAGAACATAATAGAATTTAATGGTCAAATGCTCTGATTTACTTGTATTTAATTAGATCTGTGTGATATTCCATCCACTCGAGTAAGGTAATATTTGATCTAGCTTCCGCGATATGTGGTAAAGGAATACGGGCTAACCAACAGCGGTATGTGGTAGTGCTCGTCGGGATTATTGATCGTAAAACTAATCTATGATGTGTGTAAGAATGCGCATACCAGTGTCTGCGTGTAATCAGGTGTCTGCTTACCTCGACCCAAGGGAACAAGGTTGAACGGCCAGTAGTTTCAAAGTATTCTTTAGTCTTAAAGACGAGCTTGTAGACCTGACCAGCTTCTAATGCTATATTCTCTTTCTTGGCCTCTTCTGAGCCTAGTGGAGGGAGGAGGTCAAGGCAGCGGCCGTCTGCATTTGTGTATCTACAAGAGATATGAAAAGTCATTAAAGCTAGTTAGAAATGGAGCGTCTGTTTACCCTTTGGCAAGAGGGTGAAATATGTCGGGACCGTTATCGTCGTTGGAAGTCTCGAGAACCTGGAGCCGAATGAAGAGATTTGGTACCGGTTTGCCGGTAGAGGTGTCGAGGACTTTCAATATGCCTTAGTTTAGGTTAGTAAAAGCAGTTCAACAGCATACCGTGGCAAGTAATCGGCGATTTGGACATTGAGTGAGATGGTTAAAGCGTCCACTTCATCTATGAGGTCATAAGTAGTTCAGAGATATCATTGCGGACTTTGAATATTTTTGCACAGTCATGTCTGTACCACCTTTAGGGAAACATTTGGCATCAACAGGTCTTTGTACTCCTTCTCATCCCAAGCTTACACTGTCTCAAATGTTCTCATAGAGAAAAAAACTCGCGACAAGGCAATCAAAAACTTGTCTATATTCCTCGCCGACGATTCTACCAATGCTCTCTCGAAACCTGACATGGACAAGCTTTGGAAGGGCATCTTTTATGGCTTCTGGATGTCGGACAAACCTCTTGTTCAACAAGCACTGGCAACAGAACTAGCAGATCTACTCCTCGTCATTACCAATACTTCACATGCACTCGCTTTTTTGCGCGGCTTCTGGGAAATGATACTCCGTGAGTGGAATGGCATCGATCGACTACGGTAACTCCTCTGGAACTCTGACTTTCTCTGTCTGATTACATATCGGACAACTTCACAATGATGAGATGAAGCCGGTTTGGGTTTCCAACACAGCTTATCGAGAGCTTTGTTTCCATAGCCTCTTTATATCAATCTGCAGAGTGTAATAGACTTACGGCCCTACGCGCGTGCACAGTATCCTTAGAGCTAGTTCATAAGGTCACAACATGTGATATCACTGTCACGCGATATCTCAGAACTTGTCCAAGTTTAAGTACCGTGTGCGCGGGCAAAAACGTCGACTGTTTATTCATGTCGACGTATTCAACACTTCGTCAACACCCTGTATATAGAGCCGCACTTCCACAACAACCGGCTAGACCAGCTGCCGATGTCCGAGATGACTACGAGCGTGCGTTTAACCTACCCAGGCAGTATCGCTCCTGACGCGATTGTAATTCTAGGGTGGTACACCGAGTCTACTCCAAGTAACAGAATGTCTCTATCACTTCGCTCTGGCATACTTTCCGAGGTCGGCTGGGCTCTGGATCGCTTGTGTCGCCTATGTCACAATGAACAATTCCTACTGAGCAATATTCCGGGGCTCGTCGACGGCTTGTTTGATCTACCAGAGTGGTACATCGCGGAAGGTTATAAGTATTGGACGGACGAACGATCCCTCTTTTCTCCACCTCCAGAGATTTCTCGAAAGCGCCGCCATGCTCTCGAATCGCTTTTTGTTTTGCGTAACGCCTCATTGCTGGAGCAGAACGCTCTAGAGCTAGCCAGTCACTCTCATACACTACCACTCGTTCTAAAAGCCCTCAGCACTTTACAGTGCGATAAAGATGAAGACTCAGAATTTGTCCTTCATATAATTGACTTGTATCACGTAGTGGCTGCGAAAATCATCATCACATCAACAACTGCCGATACTTGGAACCCTCTTCTTCCGCTACAAAAAATTGCTTCCGAGTCGTTTAACCGTTCAATGATCATAGCAGCTCTCACAGCGCTTTCCATCACACTTTCTAACCCTGCCAATGCTGCTAACCTCTCATCGGAATCACCAGCTTTCGCGTTAGAACATGTTTCTATGTTATGAAACTAATATGAACATTTTAGTATACGAGTGGAAAGAGCTATGGTCCGCTATAATGGGACTGTTACACTTTTTAGCGAGCAAACTTGATAGCCTAGATACCACTGGTGGAGTTGAGCAGATCGTTCGAGAAGTGGGTCCTATCCAAACGGAATTCCCTGGAAACTGATATGCGATCACCAAGGCTATCGTTCTCTTGGGCCTTTCTGTGACAAAATCGGAAGTATACCTGCCTTCTTCCGAAGCCCTGCACGAACTCATTGTACGTGGCAACTTTATGCATTTAAATGGGGCTAATGGACATGATTAGTATGAGCTGATTAGATCCTCTGCAGTGCTTAAGAATCAAGTTCCACTTTTGAACATGCTGACATTGCCACAATCGGATCCTCGGCAAACAACATGGACGACCAAGTCTACAGATGCTTTGACATCTGTTCTAGAAATTGTTGACTTTTATGAACAAAAAGTTAGCCAAGCCGGGGCTCGAACGGCTAAAGCAGCACTGAAAGTCGTGGCAAGGGAAGTTGATGTGGATGGATTGTATGTAAAGAAGCGGCTAGATGACATGCAAGCTCCGTAAGTCTTCCATGGCCGTGACATTTGTTTATAAAAAACTGACGGAATCGTCGGAAATGCGGCGGAACTGCGTGGATGAATAAGAAATCGATCCGAAGATGTTTTCGGTTTCGCACGATACGCGTGTGCCGATGGTCTTGCCCTGATGCCATAGACGTAATCCAATGATGTCATCAAAAGTTAACCGCCTGAAAAAAATTTTGTCTTTAGTGCGCTGCTCATCCTTTTTCTGATTTTAATTTATTTTTCATGGATTTGGGCGCCAAGTCCAAAAGTTCCGCTGGCTGACTTGTTTTTTACTCGTCTGAAATGTCTTCTGCTCGATCTCAGCTCAGGTTCCAACAAATCTCTTATCTGGGCAATCAAATACATAAACTGCAATTTACTCGGTGAATGCGCATGAGAACTTATACTTTGGCGAACCGATCCCCTTCGCCTCTAAATTCATTCTCCACTGCCATCTTTGACTTCTCTCCCAACCATGGCCTTAGCCTTGCGCTATGCCACACGTCGTATCACTTTGGGCTCTTTGTCTCGAGGACTGGCGACTCTTCGTCCTCAGACAAACATATTCGCGTCTCTCGACGTCTTTCCGGAACGTCACATAGGTCCAGATGACAATGAAACAGCTATCATGCTTTCAAAGCTTGGATGGATATTGCTAATGCGTCGCTTCTCGATGAAGCTACGGCAGCAGCGGAAGGCATGGTAATGGCTTTCATGGCTTCATCGCAGAAGAAGCGGACATTTCTCGTCGATCCGGGTGTCTTCCCTCAAACACTTGCAGTGCTCCGCTTGAGGGCTAAAGGATTTGGAATCAGCCTTGTCATTCAAGATGCCTTTACCGCAATCAAGGACGAAAATATCCTGTCTGATCTTTGTGGCGTCCTCGTACAGTATCCCGACGTAAGCGGAGATATCACGGACTATAGCTCCCTGGCAAACTCTGTACATAGCGCTGGAGGTTTAGTGGTTTGTGGGACAGACCTTCTAGCTCTAGCATTGTTAAAGCCTCCCGGAGAGTGGGGCGCAGATATCGTACTCGGAAACTCAGCTCGTTTCGGCGTTCCTGCTGGATATGGAGGCCCGCAGGCAGCTTTTTTTGCTGTAACAGACAGCCTCAAGAGAAAGATGCCGGGGCGTCTGATTGGCCGAAGTCGTGATGCGACTGGACAGCCTGCGTACAGGTTATCCCTGCAAAGTATGTTTAGGTTGCTTCTACAATACGCCATGACTGGAACGCGCTTTCTCAGCTCGCGAGCAACACATCCGTAGGGAGAAGGCTACTAGTAATATCTGTACCGCCCAAGCTCTTCTAGCGAATATGGCAGCCATGTATGCTGTGTACCATGGGCCAGATGGGATCCGGAGAATAGCTACCAAAGTCAATGGTTATACCCAGGCCTTCAAATCTGCGGTAGAAAACATTGGTTATCAAGTGGAAACCTCGTCGTTCTTCGATACGGTGACTGTTGACGCATCTTCGGCGGCTAGTGGCGCGGCTGCTCTTCATGCTGCCGCTACTGCTGCTAATGCCAATTTGCGTCATGTTGACGACAAGCGAGTTGGCGTTACGTTCGACGAGAGTGCTGTGGCCGCTGACTTGGTAAACCTGATCAACGTTTTTGCCTCTGCTGCTTCTGCTTCTCCGATTTCTGTCTCCGATTTGCAGCAGCCTACCGGAGCGTCGATTCCGTCATCCATGCAGCGTGCATCGGATTACCTGCCACATCCGGTGTTTAACAAACATCACTCTGAAACAGAAATGCTACGCTATGTTCACCACCTCGCCTCCAAGGACATCAGTCTTGTCCATAGCATGATACCTCTCGGAAGCTGCACCATGAAATTGAATAGTACCAGCAGCATGATACCGCTCACCTGGCCAGAATTCAGCTCAGTCCACCCATTCGCTCCCTCCAATCAGGTTGAAGGATATAGGACCGTCATAACGGTTAGCCGTACCCTTTTTGGTTTTAAATGGCACGCTTTACCGTGTATCTTCCCTCCAGGAATTGGAACAAGACCTTTGCAAAATCACCGGGTTCCACGCGGCAACACTTCAACCTAATTCTGGTGCTGCTGGGGAGTATACAGGTCTTTGCATTATCCGCGCTTACCACGAATCGCGAGGCGAAGCACACCGTGATATTTGCCTGATTCCTCTGAGTGCGCATGGAACTAATCCTGCCGTGAGTTGTTCTGCGTCCCCTAGAGCTTTAACTAATATAATGCTCAATGACATCCAGTCAGCCGTCATGGCAGGCTTGAAAGTCGTGTCAATCAAGGTGCTTCCGGACGGAAATCTCGACCTAGCGGATCTCAAGGCTAAGGCCGAAAAACACAAAGACAAGCTGGCTGCATTCATGGTACTGGCACATTTATTGATCAACGATTTAAGGCTCACGAGTACTACAGATCACGTACCCATCTACTTTTGGCGTCTTCGAGGATGGCATACAAGATGTAGGTCTAGCCAGTTTGTCGACGTTCTCAGTAACGCATGGTTCCTGCAGGCTTGCAAAATCATACATGATAATGGCGGCCAGGTATATCTGGACGGTAATCCTTCGGCATATTTCTCATATCTTACTTTCTCACATATAACGGCATGTAGGTGCCAACCTCAATGCTCAGATCGGTCTCACCAATCCTGCAACTTGTGGCGGAGACGTTTGTCATTTGAATCTTCATAAGACTTTTGCTATGTATGTCACACTCCACCTTCCAGGCGGAGTGCCCTCCTTATGTTCTTCCAATCTAGCCCCCATGGTGGAGGAGGACCTGGCGTTGGGTCAGTCCGTTTCATTCTTCACGAGCTGTCAAAAGTTTCGAACCCTTTTTTTATAGACCCATCTGTGTAGCCGAGCATCTTGCACCATTCTTACCAAGCCATCCAGTTCTTCCTGGTCAAGGAGATCAAGCAATTGATGCTGTCGCGGCGGCGCCCTATGGCAGTGCTTCTATCGCGCTTATATCCTGGGCTTATATCAAGATGCTTGGTGGCAACGGCTTGAATGACTCTTCGAAGACTGCGCTCCTTAGCGCCAACTACATGGCGAGCCGCCTTTCAGATCATTATAGTCTGCGATACAAAAATAGTAACGGTCGCGTTGCTCACGAACTACTGATTGACCTTGCCGAATTCACTAAATCTGCCGACTTGAAAGTCACAGACTTCGCTAAGAGATTACAGGTTGGTTCTTTCCCTTTGTTTCTTGGCTTCGTCTGAGATGTCCTTTGAAAGGACTATGGCTTCCATCCTCCCACATGCTCGTGGCCTACACCCACTTGCATGTTGATCGAACCAACAGAGTCAGAAACGTTAGAGGAGCTTGACAGGTGAGCATGATACATGGATGTGTGCTGTTAGGTCTCAAAATGTTCATTAGGTTCTGCGATGCGATGATCCAAATCCGCAAAGAGGCCGAAGATGTCATAACTGGGAAGCAGCCACGAGAGAACAACGTCCTTAGGAATGCACCGCATCCTATATCGGTGATAACATCTACTGAATGGAATCGGTACATCATTCAGCTTTTTTTTAAGCGTTCGACGCATTAAAATACATGCTTTATAGACCCTACTCACGCGAAACCGCTGTATACCCTTTACCTTGGCTCAGGGAAAAGAAATTCTGGCCAGCTGTGTCTCGCGTGGACGATGGTATGTGTAGGCAGTTTCCCTATTTCCGACTTACTGACCAAAGTCTTATACTCCAGCCTACGGAGACATGAACTTGGTCGTGCGTATTTTACTACAGTATTGCTGTGGTTTGTTTCCTAATTGGTGGCTTTTCAGTGCGACTGCCCATCCGTAGAGGAGCTTGCTTCAGAATAGACGGCGATTTTTGATTAATTTATATTGGGACTTCACGAGCTTTCTACTCCTCTAGACAGCCTTGCATATTAGCGTTCTGCTCAACCACACGCAATGTATTCTATTAGATTAGCAACAACATACAGCATTCACACTGAACCATATCGCTCCGCTTCATCTAGTCCGTTCTAAACCTTGGGGACTTGAGCGCAATTCGTTGGGTAGGGACTTCCACAGCTCAGGGACGTAACGCTGGAGTCGTTCCAGGACAGCGGCTTCCTGGTTGTCGCGTCGCGCGAACTTGATCAATATTCGCGCTGTCTCAACGTCTGGGGCAACTGTGTTCTGATTTTTCCCCATCTCCAAGCAAACCACCTTGACTGCGTCGCCCAGACGGTTGAGCCGACACAGGCATTCAACCCATGTGTTCCAGTTATGTAGGTTGAAGGAGAAGTTGTCCTTGAACAATTGCGAACAGACCCTCTTTGCACTCTGCCAAGCACCGGCAAATCCACACGCATCGAGGATGATGCTCACACTGCGGTGGTTGAAGCGACCTGACAGGTACATCATATCCCAGAGACGGTAGGCGTCTCCAAAGCAGCCTAAACGTTGGTAGGTATCCATCAATTGGTTCCAGACCTGCTCGTCTGGAGAAACGGCAGCATCCAGAGTGAGGAAGTCGTGTGTTCGACGCGCCACTGATATAAGTTGGTCAAGGAGGCCATCAGGAGCTCGTGCATCTGGGGAGCGAGACTTGGTTGCGATGACAGCCAGTTCCCGCAGGAGAATAATATAGACTTCCACAGTAATTTCGAGCCCTGCACGGCGCATGTCCTTGATGATGTCGAAATAAGTCGATAGTGATGGGACGTGAAATTCGTCGCCGAAGGAGAGCTTGGTGAACGCATTGAGGACAATTGCATAGCCTTTCTCGTCAAGAGACAAACGGAGCTTATAGTAGACGTCCAATGCTTCAGACTGTGTGCTGGCATGACGCATAAATAGGACTATGATAGAGCTAGCGGTGATGCTATCACTGGCGGAGATTTGGTATTTTTCCATGTCATCAAATAAATCCCTTGCTATCGGTAGATATTTTTCGAGGTTTTGGGTCGACGCCAGGGCCCGTAGTAAAATATGATAGATATCTGCATCAGGACCAACCGAATGGTCGCTGTAACTCCTCTTGACTGTCGGCGAAGCTGGGGGGATTACGGTCAAGTCCCGATATATAGCCACCGCGTCATCAAGAGACTTTTCGGAGGGCAAACCTGCTGTAGGTTGACACAACGCCTTTAGTAGAGGGTGAACTAAAGTGGCAGCTGGTACAACACCAGCTGTTTTCGATTCATGATATATCGACAGAGCATTGGCTATATCTCCAACACGAACGCTATTGAAGATCACTAAAGACCAATGGTCAACCGTTAAAGGTTGGCCGATCTCAGCCTCTACAGTCTGTAGATCCTGAAGCGTAGAAGAATGGCGCAACATGGCCCGTACGATTTGGGCTGAGGGGGTACAGCCTTGTAGCTGCAGCCTTGTCTTAAAAAGCCGAATCGCAGCTTTTACACCTTGGGTTTGAGCAGCCCGAGACAATTCGGCACTCCATGCTCTCCCTCGCCACCACTCGTCGGTCCGTTCGGTCTGATCGTCCATGAACCGAGCCTGATATTCATGCTTTATCTCTTCGGCTCGTTTTTCGTAACCTCGCTTGGCGTAGTGGTCGTAGAGCATGTTTTCAATGGAGGCATTATACCACAGGTCTGCTAATTTCATCTCGTCGAGAATGGAAGTAAAGACGATGAGATGGGGTACTTTATCCTCTTGAGTAGCGGCATCCCACCGCGAAAGAATGAGATACTTGTAGGTTTCATTTGTGGGTTTACACCCTGTCTGACGCATTGACCTTATGACATGCCGCACGAACTTGAATGACGAAGTCTGCAAACAGGCCTCCAGAAACGCGTGGAACTGTTCAAGTGTAGGTGTAAAGGGGACAGCGCGTGAGGGCATACTGAGTAGCCAACGGAGTGTAGTCTGGTCGCTTCCGTGTTTAATAAGGCCGCGAATGATCACAGTATGAATTTCAATAGTAATGTCGAACCCGAAGATGCTGGGCATGTGATGAAGTACCTCTTCAATGCGCTGCAAATCGGCAGGCCTCCCAGAGGTTGCGAGAGCATCCAGTACGGTAACGAGTTGTCCGTAGCTGAGAGAAGGGGGAAGTTTGCTTGAGGAAGTTGTAGGTGTTTTCTGGAGCTCGGCTACCAGAGCAGGATAATAAGTGTGGATAGCGTTTACAGGGTTCTTTGAATGTAGCTTTTGTACGATGATAGAGCTGATGCTTGCAGCATCTTGAACGACTGTTGAGTTTGCACGGATGGAGACTGTTCTAGGTGCAGTATACGGTCGGATACGAGTAACAGTGGGAAGGCTAGAAAGTCGTTTTAGACTGCTCCTGAATGACATTCATGCGTGTACCAAGCTTATTGACACTCAGTATCAAAAAATAGCCTGGAGAGAACTTTTAAACTGACCTTTCGACGCGGCGCCGTTGACTTACGACTTTCACGACGTGTCGCTTTCGGATCGTGAGAAACGAAAAAAAGCCGATCATACATTTCTGCAACGCCAGCAAATCACTTCCTATCTTGTAACTCACAGCTCCTTCATCTCCATGTCAGACAAAGTTCGCGAATTCCTTGATATTCCTCAGCAGTTTGCCCGCGACGGCAGTCAAGTGCGTCTTTCTTGAAAGTTGACCATCTTGCGGGCACTCAATCTCTCAAAAGTTCCTTACCCGCTGCACAAAACCCTCACAAACAGGTACGTGTCATTGGCCTGCATTATCATACTATGAGCTTACTGTCTTTCTAGAGTTTACACAAATATGTAAAGCCGTAGCTATTGGTTTTGGCGTCATGGGATTCATCGGGTACTTCGTGAAACTCATTCATATCCCAATGTACGCGTACTTAAATTCTTATACGATATGCCTCACTAACTTTCGTTCTTCTCTGAAGCATTCCCATTCGATGTCCTTGATTCTTCCTGGGAGAGTTCAGGTTCTGGCTTCCACAGCAGCATAGTATACAGAGTCTTGGACCGCTGAGTAAAAAAGATGGAGAGTGATTCTGATAGTGGGCGTGAGTCCAGTAGAAGCAACGTAATGAGAGTAGCACAAGTGTCCTGAATAGAGATTGAATGGACGGTGCTGTACTGCCAGAGGAATGATGGTTACCTCTACCGAGGAGTCGTATTCACGTAGTGACGCAGTAGCTTTATGGATGATCTGGGAGCGGAGCTGTGAAACCGCATCCCATTGTCGCTGTACAAGTGGGAAATCTTCCTATACAACGTACATGCTCAACTGATGACTAAAATTACAGGAACATACATACCAGAACGTCCATGTCTTGACCTTGCCAGGTATCTTCGTCCTGATTATCTTCCCGGACGAGGGCTTGGTACACTACACGTGCCAAAAGAAATAACCAAGCGGCCTGGAGAAATTTCCTAGCCTCGAGGAGACGCCATAGGTGTTCAGGTGCATCTAAAAGTAATTTGATATGCACGGAGAGTAATTGCAGAGTACGAAGGTGAGCGTCTAGTTATGAGGGTGAGCGCGATGCTCAAGTGCAATGTAGAGTTATATACCATTTTCATCATTAGAAGAATGTTCTTGCGGTAATGGGGGCTCTTCCTGAGAGCGTATCATGTCTGTTGTTTCCTCTAGAGCTTGCTTCACAGCCTCGGACGATTTGGCAAGAGAGATAATGGACGTGGAGGCCTGCAGAAGATCGCGATAACGTTCTCTGTGCTTTCGAAATCCAATTATTCAGAGGCACATTGACATATGAGCAATGCGACGCACCCGACCATGAGACGGAGCTCCTCCCTCTTTGCATCCGCGTCCGTTCTGGAGTTGTGCATATTTCAGAGACATTGCTATAGTGTACGCAGATGTCTACAGACCTTAAGCGCTGTTGCACAAGTTTTATTTCAGCAATAGTATGCTTCGTAAATAACTCGTCTGGATCCATGTCAGAGCCTTGACTGTCATTGGTGACAGGATGTTTAAGAGTAGACATGGAGAGAGAGCGGTGTTCTCTGTTCGTTTGCTTTTCCAAGATTTGAGGTACAGTAGCATGGCCATTGCCTATGGCAGGAGCAGAAGAGCTGGACGAAAGAACTGATGACTGACGAAACATAACTCGTCAAGCGAAGCAATGCTCTCCAGAGTCCAAAATTCCTAAAAAAGAATGAAGCGTCTTATATAATCAACACGCCAATAAATACCAGGGCAAAGTTCAGCTATATATCTAACGAAACAACATTATAGAATAGGGTGCGGCAGGCTATTTTATGTAGTCATATCAAGTTGAGCGAAACGTGGCGTGAGGCTACCGAACATCGGTAGATTTTCCATCATCGCCCTCTTTTTGCCCTTCAGTGGATGTCGGATTTGTAGATCCCGAGGTTGTTGGTGGTGGCGGACGTGGGGACGATGCGCCCATCGAAGGCGACTGGGCACTGAGAGGAGATGCTGAATTAGCAAGCCGCTGATCTAAGGCCTTGAGCGCCAA
>JABCKL010008499.1:0-21197 GCA_018851305.1 Calocybe cyanea
CCGCTTCCTCCACCCTCCTCCATTCCTCTTCCTCCTGTCTCTCCTGCTCCTCCTCCATTTCCAACTCTGCTGCCTCATGCGCGAGGTGTGCCTTCTTTTTGGTGATGGTATCTTTGCATAGCAGGGTGGGTGGTGGTGTGATTCATTTCCATGATCTTGGCTCGCCTGTTCCTGTAAAATACAAGTGTGAGAGAGGATAAGCTGACTTTATATAGATTATGTTACCAGTGCCTTGTCGGCATGCGCTAACGCTTCCTTCACCGTTCCCTTGCTTAGCGAATCGTTATAATCTGTGAGGTAATTCTATTGAAGACAATGAGAAGGAATATCTCAGCCAAACCAGCTTGACTCACTACATATAGTTTTTCGAGACCGGCCAACTGGTCAATGCAACTCTTGAGACTAGGCTTAGCTTCGACGGCACGATCTTTGGCGAATGCACTTG
This sequence comes from Calocybe cyanea, assembly GCA_018851305.1. NCBI lineage: Eukaryota > Fungi > Basidiomycota > Agaricomycetes > Agaricales > Lyophyllaceae > Calocybe > Calocybe cyanea. The sequence continues at coordinate 446 of JABCKL010008499.1, forward strand.
CAAAGTCAATGAATATTCTAGGGACATAAGCTTCAGTTGGCAGCGTCGTGTAACTTAAAGACCGTCTGGAAACCTACTTAGTCAAAGTCTGAGCAATTTCATCAGCCTCTGCAAAAAGCTCTTCCTCTGAAAGTGAGGAAGACGACACAGATCTTTGAACCCATTCGGAGAGTAGGTACAGGCGCGCCATTTCGAGATTTACATTCTTCAAATCGTCTTTACGTTCTTGGGTTATCTCCTGACCTATCAAGGACTACAAACACCATCCACCGTCAGGTAAGTTTCAAAGCAGAAAACAATGATATACAGTCACCTCTATTACTACATGGGCTTGGAGCTTTGCATTATTCAATGATGAAATGGCATAGTCATTTCCACGAATCGTAATGGATCCTACAGCGTCTTGAATCTGTTGAAGAACCCAAGTCGTTTCCGTGTCGAGTTCTACTTCAGTGAAGAGGATAGTAAACGAAAGACCGGAAGAGGGACTGAAAGCAGGAATTCTAGTATCGATGTCCCAAGCTTTGAAAGGTAACGCGAAGGCGGAGGTGGAGGCGGTTGTTGTCTCAGTTGTGATAATGGGAACGTTTTGGGCCTTAGGAGCACGTATCGTATACGCCAATTCCTCTGCCTCCTTCCACCAGCCGGACGCGCCAGCTGATTTCTTCTTGGGCCCGGATTTCTTGAGATCACTCCGCTTTCGGTCCTTCTCGCGCCATGAAATTGAGTGAGGTACTATGCAAAGAGCTGAGCCATGCCAGAGAATTAGGACAACCCAATGTTGCCATACCAAATTGGTCCAGGGCAAACGTTCCTTCTGGAACGCTGATCTTCTTCGTCAAAAGGAGAACCTCCCCAACTGAGCTGAGAAGATTGCGCGTGGTGTATGCCTCTATTCGAGGCATATCTTCCCATTCCGAAAGATTCACATTTTGACCAACGTTAAACCTGAAGTAGGTGTTCGGGAAGGCAGCGAAGCACATGTGCATGTCTCGATGTGTCCTTTCGCAGTCAATGACGATATTCTTCAGCGTATTTGCAACAACCGTCGGGATGGTCTGTGGGAAGAACCGTCGTCTTGTAACTTCTATTGATTTCTCTTGGATAGCACCAATACTGAGTAGGCATGCAATCCTGCGGGAGGGAAACAGAAACTTTGCTTCCTCTAGGAGCACAGAGGCTGGATTATTGACTCCAATTCCACCACCGATATACGGCTGCTTCGGTTTAATCTCAACGTTCTTGAAAATCGTGGGTACTGCACAAGTTGCTCGGGCTGCCTGCCAGATGGTACAATCGATATGCGTTTCTTCAGACTCGTACGCCCTAAGGGGCACGAAAATATTGTCATCATATCCCTTCTTGGCGCATACAAAGCTGGCCACTTTCAGGCTTGAAAGGACGCTGGGAAGATTATAATGTGCTCACGTTGGACAGACCCGAATATCCCCTGTTTCTAACAAAGGTGTGTCTGGATCACCAAGTTCTTCCTTCACTATCAACCTCATCGCAGTCTCGAGTTTTTTCGAATCATATGCTCCACTCCATTCTGACCGCGTTGCCCTAGAAAACGTCCCTTTTGCAAGTCGGATATAGCACTGGATTGCCTTATCGACATCCATTCGTAAGCGCCCGAGCATCAATGCAACCACTCTGAAAAGGGAGTTAGCAATACTAACAGAGGAGCTAATTTTCGTTTGCGCACCCCCCTAGGCCACTACCACCGATGATATCAAAATAATCGCAGGGTTTGGGTGGATCACTGAGAGGTTCGTTCCCTTCCCCTCTTCGCTTCTCATTCTCCTCGGCCCGCAAGTGGTGCATGATTTCCTTGATGATAAGAAGCTCTGAGAGGCCACGAATTCCAGCGCCATCTATATAGTGATGAGTAAGTTGAAGAGAAAGGCGAGGAGGATATAGATATACCGAGAGCAAGTAGTCTAAGCGCAGGTTCCTCTTCAGAAGCCGAGGTGTCTACGTGAGATTTTCAGTAGCCGCTGACGAGGAACAAGGATAAGTAGACGATCACCGATGGCAGCTGCCTTCAAAACGGTTTTCTCTCGAAGGGAAGTCATATTGATATTAAAAGGATTTGAAAGCTCAAACGAAGTGCTGTGGGTCGCAGTGTCATTCAGCGTCTCGTCCACCTGGTATCAAGCTAGATATCTTGTGAATTCGAACTCAGCTAGCGAATCTTTTCAACTCCGCGAGTCAACTCCGCCGGGATTGATCCGAAGCTCGGGAACGAGGCTACTTTGTTGACACATGTCGCAACATTCCCACAGCATTGTCTGACAGGCACACCCTCAAGATCATCGCTCTGAACTACGAGCTCGACATGCAGGAGAAAACGTTGAGCTCTCCTAAGGAAAGCGTTCCTGCCGGTTCGAGGGGTGAATTTTCTGGAGCTACCCTTGTCACTGAGACAATCATTGATCCCCCAAGGCACCAAATGCGTAGCAAAGAAATGACGCTAGATCCACGGCTCATGCCGTCATTCCACCTGAACACTCTCATCGCACCGTAATCCTCTGCTTTGATACCACTGGAGATCAGTTCGATGGCTGTGACTCGAATATTGTGCAATTCGTATCGTTGCTGAAGAAAAACGATCGATCACAACAATTGGTTTACTACCAGGTAAATACCTGCCATTTACGTATGGCCAACGATTATTCAATTACTCTGCAGACTGGGACTGTGACGCATACAGTCAATCCCCTTGTGCGAAAGATTTCCAAAGTGGGTCCGTTTAACACTCCACGTTGAACTCCCGTCAACTTGTTTTAAATAGACGCTGGATGAGATTGCTGCGTGGAACTTGGATTCTTATGTTATAGGTACGTGTGGCATCTTCATAGCGTGTCCCATCAGCTACCTGACTTCGTGCACCAGGTGGTTACACATTTCTGATGCAAAATTGTTTGTCTACTACAACTCTTTACCTTCAAAATGTGTATTCACCTTTGGCAAATCTACGTAGATCAGGAAGGGGACAAGATATGCATATTTGGTGGGTTCACGGCTTGGTTTTACGGAGATGGTGAATATTGATACCTTCATCAATTAGGTTTCTCCCGGGGAGCACTCATAGCTCAAAGGTTGGCTCAACTTCCGTGCGTTCAAGATCAATTGTACTAATCTCTAGCTACCGAAAGTCTTGCAGGAATGCTTCATAAAGTCGGTCTCCTTCCCCAGGGCAATGATCAACAAGTACCATTCGCCTACAAGATGTACGTACGAACAGACTCTATCGGGTGGGAGCAATCCAATGCTTTCAGAGCGGCCTTTTCCATCGATGTTGATATCGAGTTTCTTGGCGTCTGGTATGTAATCGTCACGTCGTAAAGAACTCAGTTACTACGTGGCACAGGGATACGGTTGATTCTGTTGGCCTGATTCCAAAACGTTTACCCTTCACAACATCAAATACAATTGTCCGGACCTTTCGGCATGCTGTTGCCCTTGATGAACGCCGCTCCAAGTTCAAAGTCAATTTGTGGACTTTGCCAACCCCCGCACAACAAGCACTAGATTTGCGGAACGATGGCAATAATAATAAGATTGTATCCGCCGGGCCTCGTGCATTGTACGAATCGCGGTCAACAGAAGACGAGAAGATGACTGCATTCGAGCAGTTGTATGCTCAGAAAGGGAAAGGCACAACCGACGTTACAGAAGTTTGGTTTGCTGTAAGTCCCAAACCAGCCTTTACAGTTAGAGCAAGCAGGCAATTCACAATCACAATTTGATCAGGGATGCCATGCGGGTTCGTTAGCTAGCCATTTCTTCACCTCTGATGATACTGAATTGAAGACGATCAGACGTTGGTGGAGGCTCAGTTAGCAATAAAACCAAGTATTCGCTCGCTCGTATTTCCCTTCGGTGGATGATCCGTGAATGCTTCAAGAGTAGTAGTGGGATCATGTTTGACTCCCAAGCTCTCAAGACAGTCGGACTTAACCCGACATCGTTATTTCCCTATGTCACACCAAGGCCTCCCATACTACACCCTGGCTCCCAGTGTTACCAGTTCGTGGAAAGAGCCCCTCTTACCAAACGCATAGGTTCTTTTCTTCGGAAGGCCAAAAAACCTATTAATGAACCAGCCGGGAGTAAAGAAATGGGGGATGTCTCGCAAGAAGTTAATGAAGAACAGGAAGACCTGAAGGATGCCCTGACACCAGTACACGACCAGTTGAAACTTAAACCATTTTGGTGGATTCTGGAAATACTTCCCATCAGGATGCGATATCAGACAGATGATTACCAGTGGATTTCTTATGTCGAGTAAGAATATATTTACGTTATCAGACTGGGCATTTAACCTAACAGACGACTAGCTTGAACTTTGGTAAACCGAGATACGTTCCCAGACAAGCAACCGGTATCAAAGTTCATAGGACGGTCAAACTCCGGATGGAAGCTAATGCGCCCGAAGGCCGCAATAAGTACCGATCTCATATTAAGTTTCTTGTTGAACCAGAATGGGTCGACTGAATGTCATAATCCCTAATGCTGACAGTAGGGCTGGGTTCAATGGCCCTCAGTTACTCACATTGTGATTTATGAGATGTGATATGTTTGTGAGTAACCATTGTACTGAGGGTTAAAATTTTGTATGTAATATACTGTAATTTATTATCAATCGATAATTTCAGCCTTAGGATACAGTCTAAAACAACACCTATCTTTGTAGTAGCAGACATACTTCTAGGAAATTTCAGCCATGTTACGTGCAGCTGACTGACAAGCCCTCCTTGACAAATTTGTTTGAGGGTTTGCCATCCTGCATGGGTCGGTAACACGATAAAATAGATTCCAAGTGGGCAAGTATCCCGGGCTTCACAAACAAGGACTTGGGTTTCATTCACGCTTTTCGGCTCACAGATATTCTCCGGCAACAGCGAAAAACAAAGAAATAAACAGAAGTGCTCACCATACCGTGACGATTGTTCAATGCCACGTCCATATGTCAGCCGTACTGCGGGCTGCTGCTTAGTCGATCTCGAGGCGAGGCTCTTTAAGGTGACCTAGACTTCACAGAGGGAACGAATAACGCGGGATTATCGAACATGGATTGAAAGATGAGGAAGAAGTCTCTTCCAGTCACATTGGCCTTGGAGATCGCAGAGCAGCGCATCATCCTTAACGAGCAAGTGGTACACAAACCCGGTGCACAGAATGTTATCCAAGATGGAAAGCAAAAATACCTGCGCACGCAGCATGAAAGCACACGGCTTCCATGCTTTCAGTTCTCAACTTCTGTTTCTTGTTATATTCAACTGCAGGTTGTTTTTCGCCAGCCGGTCAAACGAAAGAGATGGAAACTTTCCTGAAGGTGTTTTGCATCTCTGCGGTTACGATATCCATGCATATTACCCATACCCAACCGTTCGCGACCCCCAAAATGGTGCACCAGCCTTGCCCACCTAGCAAATTTCTCGATCGCTACGGCGTCTCTAGCCCTGGGATTGTAAAAGTAAGCCAGACGGTGATACTTCATCCCCAAGCAGACGCAGAAAATAACTCCCATTTTTGCAGATTATCGCTTGGATGATAGGCGTCGCAGAAATACTTGCCATAGCCTCGGTGTCAATTCCGCAGAACGTCACACATATGGCGGCTTTTCAGCCTCCCGAGCGAGCAAAGATCGTAAATCTTCACTCTACCTACCTTTCTCTTGTTGGGGGTACCCTCATTCTGTTCGGGACGGCTATCAGAATCAAGTGTTACCGTACATTGCAAAATCTCCATACTTTCCGCATTTGTATCGTCGAGGACCACAAGTTGATCACCACAGGCCCGTACAGCATCGTGCGCCATCCAAGTTACACAGGAGTTATACCAGTAATCATTGGAACAATCTTTTGGTATTTCAGTCCTGGATCTATCTTGGTGGATTTGGGTGGGAGAGGAGGGGAGATAGCATCTGCGATGTGCGTTGTTTGCATCCTGAGAATGCTTTATGGGATACCCGGCAGGATCAGAAAAGAAGATGAGATGCTGAAGCACGCGTTTGGTAAAGAGTGGGATGAGTGGGCGATAGCGGTGCCTTACAAGCTCGTCCGGGGTTTATACTAGAGCTCCGATTATGTACATTTGTATTTTTCTGAGATCCATCGCGGAGGTTCTTATTGTAAACTGCTCTCCGTTCATCACAATCTCGCATAGGGGGAGCCGTCCAGAAATGCGACGAAGAATCGTACTGAAACTCGGCGCTCAGCCAGGGGCTACCGCACCTAGTCATATCTCCATACATCGGGATGATCGTGGTCCTCCAAATTTCCCTATCTAATAGCATGAGACAGGACACGGTGTGAGGGGTGGTAATTGCTGGGTAACACAACGAAATAGTACAGCACGCAGGGATGTATTTGACAGTTAAGTGGGAGTAGCGAGCAACATCAGCATCAAGGTGGTATTATATAACGCACGAGATATCTGATGATGGTTACACGAATGTCATTTTACGACGGCCTGAATCATTCGAACCGTGACCCCTCCGTGACCCCTGGGCTCTTTGCCTGAGAGATATATTAGACCAAAATTCAAGCAGAGATTTGATGAGAAGAAATACAAACTGCTGCAATAACGAGTTCCCTCCAGGACACGAGAGCCATCACACACACATACAACAACACATGTCATGTTCAAACCCCAAACTCTTTCAAAATATCCACGGTCGTCTCCCACAACTCCCTCGCCAGCCTCTCATCTCTCGCCGCCTTCGACGGCGTCCCAACCTTCGCAACCGGCGTCAAATACGCCGCTCTATACTTCGCCTTATTATCCCTCACTTCCCTCGCCGCAGCCGCAAAGGCAACATTGACCGCCCCATCTTGCCACGGACCAAACATCGGTGAGAGGATCCACCGGAGGACGTACGGCGTGCTTGCGATGAACTTTTCTGAGCCGGTAGTTTTGACTGTACCCGGATGCACGGACATGCAAGTTATAGGAATTTTGAAGGTGGTGTTCAAGTAATTTTGAAGGTGGAGGATGTGGAGTATGTTGGCGAGTTTGGTATAACCTTTTGTTTGTAATGGGTAATTGGAAGAATAAGGAAAAAAAGCTGGATGTACCGTATGCATCCAGATTCGAACCCATCTGTCCATTTCCGATGTGGCTGAAGTTTTCCCTGCCTACAAATGATGTAGGGGACACCTTCATGTGACCTATAGACGTGAGCTTAACCACATGAAAGGCAACATCAGTGATCTTGTATCTACAGAGCCAAGAAAAAAAAAGGAAAAAGAGGCGCATACATTAACAATCCGGACATCAGACCCATCTTCTTTTGCTGTAGCTTTCAACACTGGCAGAAGCGTTTGCGTGAGCGCAAAATGGCCTATATGACTTTTCTTCCATCGCGTCAGCTCAGATATCCGGGTGATAAAAAGAGAAAGGGTACGAACTTTACCATCATTACATCAGCCACTCCGTCCTCGCGCAGTGTATGCTTGTGTGCGTTGCTAAAACATGACAGAGGTTAGATAGCCAAACTAAGGCTGGTTACAACCAAAACGTAAAAAAAAACGCACATAGCAGCATTGTTCACTGTTTACACGAAAAGGAAAACAAAAGTGATCAAAAACCACGCGCGTGGTAATTATCGGTTTCCCAAGGGGCCAAACCCACCTAAAACGTCAAGACGCGTCTCCTTCTGCATAAACCCTTCCGCCGCTCTTTTCACCGAACGAGGATCGGAGAGATCAAGGATGAGTGGGTGAAGGTTCTCTGCGGGTATGCTGGTGTTGTCCTTCCGCAGTTGGGCGATGGCAGCGGTGATTTTTTTTTCGTCCCTTCCAGCTAGATAGATCTTGGAAATAAGGGGAAAGCATCAGTAGGATTCAGGAAGATTGATATAAGAGGATATGGACCTTTGCTCCTTGACGCGCGAGGATTTCAACAGTCGCATAGCCTATTCCTGTGCTTGTGGCGAAGAAACACAGTTCGGATGACATGAAACGGAGAGCTATCAGCTAATTAGCTCACTTTGCACCCGTCACGATGACGACTTTTCCATGAAGGTCAACTAGAACTTCTCCGCTAGAAATCTTTGTTGCTGTCCCCGAGTTGAATGAGAAGAAAGAGAACATTCCCAAATATTGGCGAATTGACAGCCAAGTGAGGGTATAAGAAAAAGTAAAAAGAGAGAAATCAGGATTTCACATGCTTTGTGTCATTACTTTGTCGTTTGTGTCGGAGGGAAACAATCATGACAATGACAATGACAATTTGTTGGTAACAAGGCACAACCACATTGGGACATTGTCGATCCCCCGCATCGGCTATACAACATCTCCGGATCCGGTCAGGGAATGTATCACTCTGAAAAAACACGGCAAAATTGAAGAAAGTCAGTGTTATATGAACGCGTACAGGATGTACTGCAATGGCATAAGATGGGGGAGCATACATGAAGGAGCATACATATACGTAACTGGGCATAGCAGATATCTTCATTGATGATGACAATGTTAAGTGGTGTAGTGTAGTAAAATAAAATAAAATCATAACGCAACATACTATCTCATCCTCGCAGAAGGAGGGTGCTAGAAACATCCCCAAAGTCTAACACCCACCGCTCGGCGACGAAGGACAAGAAACATACGCCCTGTTACTTTGTCTCCGCCTCTCTTCCCTCGACCTTAACTGCCGCTTTACCTCCGTTACGTTTGAATCTCTCAACGACGCGACTTCACGCGCCTCTTTGGGGTGCGCGGAGAGGTAATGATCTAGGAGGTCTATAGGATGTGTCTGGGATGCCGGGAAGGTTGCTACAGGGTTGAGTTCATGTTGATGTTGATGTTGATGTTGTGGGGATTCGTGTTGTTGGGATGGCGATGCTGGTGTACGTGACGCTTTGAGCTGATTGATCCTACCCAAGCAAAAAAAAAGCAACACTTAAGAAACTGGAGTATAGATAAAGTGAAAACCAAAAAAAAAAGCTTACCGACACGCTTGACAATAATACTCCCCATTCACATACGTATACAAGATATCGATGTGCTCCGTTTTCAACCCCACACGTTTAGGTCCCCGGAGGTTCCTCAGAAGACTCGTCCTGTCTGCTTCTACGTTTCTGTTGCCGCTCATTCGCGGCGGTGTCCTATTGCGCGTCGCACCGATAGCAGGCAACCGTACGCTGTCTATGCCCTCCTCACCCTCACCACCACAAGAAACGAAGTTCGCTTCACAATAAACCCCATTTGACATGAGCACCGGACCAGCACTATGACTCCGCTTCAACGGCGGGAGCTCAGCGGGTGGGAGTAAAAGCGGTGGAGGGAGTAAAGGAAGGATGTTAGCTGGGTGATGATGATGAGCTTGAGTAAAGGGATCTTCGGGGAAAGAGTGAAAATCTGGGCCGCCGTTGGGAGATAGAGGGCTTAGAGTTGATCGTAGAGCTGGCGATGTGGAGGAGCTGGAATCCCAGCTTCTTCTTTTCTGTCGGAGGGAAGAAGTCTTGGAGGACGGGGATGAGGATAATGGTGGGTTTTCGGTATCGGAATGGGATGGTAGCGACGACGATGAAGAGGAACTTCGCCGGGAGAACGTCGACCCTCTCTTGGCACGAGAAATAGTAGGAATAGGACTATGTCCTCTATGCTCTGAAGAGCTCCCACAGTTGCTGTCATCATCATCACGCGACAATGACGCCTTCCACTCCATTCTCTCCCTCGTCAACTTCTTTACTTTGTCCCTCGCAATATCGCAATGACGCTTCCACCTCTTAGTTTGCTGCTGCTCCTTAAGGAACGCATCGTTGCACACGTCCCGGAGATTAGCCAGTTCCTGCTGGAAGCGATCTAGAGTAGAATCAAATAGAGCTGTGAACGCATCTGCCACAGGGGGTGGAGAGGAGGGTGGGGGTGGAACAGAGGGAGTAAAACGGCCGTTGTTAGAGTAGTTGAAGTAGGGAAGGTAATATGGTTCAGCAGAACTGGCGATCTGCTCTGACTGTGGGCGTGTTCTGACTACCCCATGTTGTGGTGATTTTTGTGAATGTTCTTGGGGGGGCACCCTTGCCTGGTTTAAGTGTCAACGGTTTGCCTAAGGGGTAAGACTGGAATTATTGGACATACCTCTGCGGATAATGCGTTCCAGATACCAGGGATGTTCATTTCTAGGAGAAATCGATTAAATACAAGCTATAACGTTAGAATAGGAATTATGAGCAGCGAAGACCAGCAGCGCGTCAGAGAGAAAAGAAGATATGAGGAACCTCGCTCAACGAAGCCCGTATTTAAATCAAACCCGAGCATTTTGACAGACAAAAGAGACAATTAACTGCAGCACAGCGTTGCAAAAAAGACAATAAGCAACAGCCAGGTTGTTGACACATATTGACGGCGTCTATTTTGGTTACCGCCAGTTTCCGTTTCCATATCGTCGCAATGACTACGCGGATGCAAGGGGTACCCGGGATTTTTAATAACAGCACCGGGTCAGTAAATTCTTCTACACGGAAAGTTGAGGCATTCCAGGTGAAACTCAAGTTTCGGCTAGGCTTGTCCGTGATGGACTTTCATCACTTCTTGACATCTTGAATCATGATGGAGAGATATGGCTAAACCTTTAGGAGCTCCGTCCACTAAAACGAAGTTCTGGTCTGTGCGTGGTCCGAGTAACTCTCTATGATATTCGGACCAATGGACTGCAGCGGATTTGACTACTGGCCCCACCTCTTCTGTGCATAAGCCCTCCATGATATCATAATGCGAGCATCTCAATACATAACACAGTTCTTTCCCGTTCCTCCTCAACAAACCGTCTTACCTCAAACTATCAATGAGGCCTACATGTACCAGCAATTTTACCAGGATTATGGATATCGAGCTTACTGGAAGCCTGTGGGTGCTCCGATCATCTGCACTGATATGATCAATAGATGTTTTGGTGGAGCTCTGAAGATGGCTTCTCATTCATCAGAGATGATGGGACTCGGCTTGGATTCTAATGAGAATTATGCACTGTTTTCAAAAAGAAGTGTTCTATTGGTGTATGTACTCCATAGATTCTGCGTTGACGCAAACGATCCTATTTCAATAGCGATGATGACGGCTAAATACGGTCGGTCAGGAGGCTATGAACTGACCAGGGAACACGTCACAATATCCTACACTGCGTTAACCCCTTGATTTTAAACTAGAGCTCATCTTCTAGAAGCTTGATCGCCAAAACTTCATTGGTTACATAAAACGCTATGAATCCGACCCCATATTTATATAACCATCATGAACCCCAATGAGCGTAACGCTCTTAGTCTTCACATTGGACCGACTCTTTTTTATAATATCATCCATACAGCTCCATCAATTCTGCTCTTAGGTGCAATATTGTCCTGGATCGTTTAGAAATATTCAAATTAACCAATTCTATCAATCATCAGGGATACATTCTGGACTTTTTTTCATCACAACATATAACACAACGTGCGTGTCTAGAGTTATCTAGTCATAATATTCTCATTCAGCTTAGCAAACGAGGATTTACATCTCTTACCAAACGTGCATTACTAGGCATATCTTTTGCAAACTTTTCTGCTGCATGCGTCTACTGCGCAATCTATATCATTAAGACGTATGCAGGTATTCGGATACTCATACTCAACGATGGGACGACCCTGGATGAAAAACGAGACGTAGCCAATGACCTTTTGGCAAGGCTCAGAGTGCCTGACACACTCATCGCCAATCTCCTGGTAAACGCAAGGATTTGATGTAGACTGTTTGAATAGCTGATACAATATATGATTACATAGCCTATTATTACCGATCTGGTCACAATCTGGAGGGCTAAAACATTGTTCCCAGAACATAGGAGCGCCACCATGTCAGCCATCCTGCTATGTGTAGCAGGATTAGGTATGTTCGTCACTTCAAGTCTGAAATGTTACCCATGGCCTCTCTAGCAATGGCGCTCACCCAAGTGGGACTTATCATCCATTACCCCAACCTCTTTTCCGAGCTGGCATTTCTCATTCTTCTGAACAAGTTATCAACTGCAACCTTTATTCTCTCTTTTGCAACAAATTTCTTAGCTACAAGTTCCGTTGCATATGGTGTCTGGTAATAAACCTAATATCTCCACAACTCTTATCCCCGCTGAATTGGATCACCCACAGGTTACACAGGAGGTTCCTCGCTAGACAATTGAATATTGAAGACAGACGTCATTTTCGTCTTTATAAAATACTACTTCTGCTTGTCGAGTCTGGATTTGCGTACTGTCTGTTACAGGTGAGTCTCAAACTCTCATTACACTTGTAATAAGATGAAGATTAATCTGTCATAGGCAATACGGATTGCTGTTGCAATTATTCCTGGAGACCTTGGGTCGAATGTGTCAGTTTTTGCAATGATCCTCTCGCAAGTATACGTCATATGCTCTGTAAGCAGATTTCCATCTTAACAACAGGAGTTTGCCAAACTAGCCATCCATCGATCACAGGCTATGTACCCAAATCTCGTGGTACTTATAGTTCAGGGAAGGGGAGCTATCTCAGAAACGTATGCTTCGGTACAAAACCCCTCCAGGGTTGCTTGACTTCCAACCAAATGTCAACATCCTTTTATGACCTGCTTTATCCTTATGGCGTTCATCCTCTATGAAATATCCCTTAAATTATTGGGTGTATTCTTTGTTAAGGACATCTTGTTGAGCGAATTTGCATGCCTAACAGGCCAAGAAAGACACTCTTTATAGACCTTTTATCACCCATGTTGCCCCCGCACCACCCTTACCGCGTACTCCTGCTGAATCTTGTTTATCTTCTGAGGAATTTCACTTGTGAAAACACGGTAGCAGCATCGTCTGGCAAAAGGAGTGGACAGATTGGAAATTTAGGGGGTATGTCCGGATAATCCATTTGCTAACCTTCGGCCAAAGCGTAGATTCTGAGAGAGAGAAATCATCATGGTTTTAAACGTTGCCAGCCCAATACATTCAGACCCGTCGTACAATAATGACTTTGAATTATATCATCTACTCACAAATATGGTCCTGACCACCTGGGGATACAATGATTATGTGGTTAAAGAATGATCTGGTGTTGTGTTTTATGAAACTTAGACTACCAAAACAGATATGCTCCACTAAAAATATCCTTGAAGCTGCCACTGTCCGGCGTGATAGGAGACCGTCGCAACATTATGCTGAGTGAGGTTCACATTGTAGAATTCCCAGAGGTTACCAATCTTGGTATCGATGGTCAAGGTTTTATGGAAAGCCAGTCCCATAAACTGTACAGGCGTCAGCGTTCTGGTCATTCCAAGTTCTAAATTCGTCGTGAGGAACATCGTGTTATACTTGTCACTCCTCTTGTCGAAGCACGCAACCCCAACACGTCCTGCTTTACTCCAGTGATTGACGACCTGGAGAGCATTCTCGTCTGATGTTCCAATCTTGATTTTAGCATCGCCCTTCTCATTGATATCGGCTAACTGGCCCTTTGACAACAGATGCTTGGGTGTGCTAGCTTTTACCTGGGTTCCGAGCTAGCCTTCACGTTAGCATGGGATTTCGGGTTCTCCACCAGTCAAATCCTACTTTTAATTCGTCCGGGTCAACCAAAAAAACTTTGTATTCCGAGCCTTCAACCCACGTAAATTCAGTCTCTAGACACAGTTTCTTGGTGGGGATCTCCGAATACACTACGTTGCCGAATTTTATATCGCCATCCCATTTGACACCCTTGGTAAGACATAGCTTGTAGTCCTCGTTGAGGAAGGTGTTCAAGTCGTCTTTGTGAATCTGGACTGTAAGCCTGTAGCTAGTCATGTTTTCTGCTATGAACACGCTTTAGACCATGTATAAAACCTGGAAAAGGAATAACATACCACTGTGAAGAAAAGTAGGTATCGCGTCTGTGTTGAGAAAGAAAAGGCAAGGATATGGATATTTTTTATAGACAGATCGTATGGTGCCTTCTTTGCAATAAGACGTACCTTTCTGTCCCAAAATATAGATTTCGACCCTTGTGAGAGTTCCCCTGACAGGAACAGTAACTTTCTGTTTACTCCATGGAGAACCCATGCCTCAAAGGTGGTTTACCATCCTGTCACGTATGACCGTCCCCAACCATTCCTCCTATCGCTTTCCTTTCGAAACTTAAGGTGCTACCGTGAGCCATGCTCTTATCGATTCAAATCAATGTAAGATGTCAATCACTATGAGGCAGATGACATCTGCTCGGTACATTCCCGGCAGCGATTTATGCCAATCAGAAAGACTTGAAGCAACATAGTGATAAGGAGCGTTGTGTCATCGGTTAACATAAAAAAAAAAGTCATGTACGAAGAATGCATGATATGCAATTGAATCGCTCCATTACGCATAGCTGCCATTTAGGCCTCCTAAATTGCGGTATTACCGCTCGAGAGATCTACAGCTCGTTCGAGCATTTTGGATGGTATCTTCTCGCAATGATCGCGTGAGTTTTCAACCCGTTAAAAACAGTGAACGCATGACAATCAGAAGGTTTGGTAGATTGGCCTGAAGAAGACACGTGGTAATTACGCCGCGGTTGTGTGACTTAACGTAGGGAAACGATGCCCAGTTCAGTCGTGTTGGCAGAGAGTCCGCTAGCCGTCTTCAATAATCACAGCCAAATCTGCTGTCTCCGTCTGTCACTCAATCCCGCCTATCGACTATAAGAGAAGATAAAGAGCAGGGCTTGAAAATTTGGTGACTCGTCAGCAAAGGGTCACTGTGAAATGATTGTACATGAAGTGTCCTTATCCAAGCTAACTTACCAAACGGGAGGAGGGGTCAAGACGTTAGATATTACGTAATTATACAGATCAACGGAAATTCACCCCAACAAATGGTGCCTCCATATTTTTTGAATGCCTGTGGCAAAATCCAGGAGTTTCATCTCTGCTAGTAAGGGTCAAAAGTTCGAACAACAAAAGAAGGCCCATGTTTTCAACACGTATAATGACATTTATACAGCTCTTCAGGCTCAAGAGCAGACGATCCTGATCGAAAGTGAGCTCCAAAATCTTCTTCTCCCTCACGCCTAATCCGTCAACTCGAGATCTCATTGCGTTGAGAAATCACCTGTCCATTCTGCCTCGGGAGGATAGAATAAATCCTCAAGATCACCGTTTGCTTCTGGCTCAGCAATGGCTGGCAAAAGATCCGGGAGCTCGCGACATTTTTCAAATCTGGGACAAAAATGTGCATGTACGTTACTTGGTATTTTACGAGCGAAGGCCAATAGTCCTTATTTTGCGATACCCTAGACGTCAAATCCTGTCATTGCTCAGCTCTTAGTTGCAACATTGTCGTCTCTGCTCACCCTCCTATCATCACATTACACGTTCCATGCGCTTGGCTTGCCCATAGTCAAAACTATCCTTGCACCGAACCATCTACGTCGACTAAATTCTTATCTGGGGGGCACACACCATGAGCTAATCCTCGTCACGCTCAAGCTTTATAACGCGCTATCGAATTACGCGGGAGGTCGAGAGAAAAAGGTGGTCCTTGAATCTTTTGGATGGGAAATAAAGGTAAGAGTACCACAATTCTCTCTCTTTCCAAAGCTTACAATTGTAGTCCCTTCCTAAACTATTGAATATGCGTCGTAAATCCTCTAACCGTCATCTCTCGTCCTCAGCTGCACTGGACAAGCCTGGTCAGTTCGATGAATATTGATCATTGCATTATAGTAGTTCGTGCAATCTAACAGCCTCATTTGTAGACATTCGAACGCTCTATATGCTATTCATACTCTCATTTGTCGACTCCAATAGTTCATCACAAGTAAAGACGATGTTCATCGAGCAACACCAAAGCGCTTTTTTATCGATCTTCAAAGGCTTGATCCAAGATTCATATCATGTGATTCGACTACTTTTAGAATCGTGTTGGACTGGGATCTGGTCTGATCCCAAGGTTAAAAGAACACTGAAGATCGGCTTGTTTAACGAGACGACGATATCTCATGTGCGTTCCCGTTGACAGATCCAAAATTCGAGTGGGTATACTCACGCGCGTGTCATGCTTTTGGCTTTCTTACACAACAATTAGCTCGTCAAACTTTACGCTCGTGACATTTCGGAAGATGGAAATGATAACGACCCCGAAAACACCCCAGCCAACCTCGTACACCACTTCTTGCTCGCTATTTGCACGCGACCGGGAACAGGGATTTGTTTCAAAGACAGGGGTTGGTATGCACGCGAATCCGATCCTGAGATAGATGTGGCGAACACCGGCGCTGGTGAGGAAGTGCAACATCCCCGTCGCAGTGTTCGGGGAGGAGTCTACAACAAAATTTTAGCGAATGTGTTGAAATCACTTCGAGTGAATGAGGATCCTCGTGAACAAGAACTCGCTTTGAAAATATTGAGTGCTTGCCCAGAGCTTGTATCCGGGTATGTCGCCGTATACAAGCCGTTTTCGTTCTTGCCATCTTTCTTATTATGAACAGGTATTGGTCTGGAGCGTCATTGACGCTCGAGCCTCGGTTATCGTCAAAATGGATAACCAACGTGGCCTTTTTTGGATCGATCATCTCACTCCCGGTTCCAGTGTCTTCTTTCCAGCTCCCAAACTCTAACCTTCATCATCCCTTTCCACCTCCATTAGCGAACATCATCGAGAACATCATTCCATCCACCAACACTAAAATTAACTTTACACGAGGGCTACAGTCGCCTTCAAATCTCGTCCGTCACTGTACAGCGATTGCGCTTGTGAAGTGTTTAATGAAATACGAAAAGGTTATCAGTGCGTTCAAAGACGTCAGCGATGCTTTAGGGGAAAATGAGACGGACGGCCTGTGGCTCAAAAGAATCGGAGATATTGAAAGGGAGGCGCGCAAACGCGTCCCAGATTTTCAAGTCATTATTGCTTTCTCCCACCAACATAAAGCGACGGAAGGCTTCCCGGATTTAGCGCCAACGCTGACCGAATCGCAGCAAGTAAGGGAAGGTTTACTGTCCGAAGTTGCTGAACGGCTACTCTGGATGTATCACCGCTCTTTGCCTTTGTTGGTTACCCAAGCTCGGTTTGATGTTGGAAAGGTATTGCAGAACTTTGTGCTCGGCAGGTCGGAGCACAAACTAGATGGCTCAACGGAGCGAATTATTTCGCACTCGAGCCACGCACAAGGACTCGATGCGCTGTGCCAACTTCATATCTTGAGGTTACTGAAGGATAGCGATCAATTCGTATGGACAGGCTCGTTGAAGATGGGTAAGGTGTGATTCAAAGCCACAATACCTCCTTGTTAACCAGGCTTCAATATCAGGCTCGTCATCCCAAAGCTACCTCACAGTGCTACTCTATGCCTACGCATCTGCCGGAAACCACTCAGCGTTGCGTGTAGTACTCTCAGACCTGTTGGAGCATCTTCTCTCAGAGAGCATATTGTTTCAAGACGATGCAAGCGAGCCTCGGCTGTGGTTGATATCGTTACCGACGTTACAACGAGCTCCTGATACCGAATCCCCTGACGGTGCGCCTCTTACGGACGAGATCCAAGGCGTAATCAGTTTCTTTGATGATTGTGTTCAGCGGTGTTTAAAGACACCTTACCGCTACATTGAAGACAAGCACTCGCTCGCAAATGTTACGGACCATACAAACGCCGATCATCTTTCATTCGATATCCTACCCAGCCCTCTTCTAATGACAGTTCTCGAGCAGCTCGAGATTAAGGTTAGTAAAAGGCTGCTGTCCCCTTCGGACGTTCTCGCAATGGCTACGTTTGTATACAAGCTGGGGTTTCGGCTCTCGAGCAAGCAACAAGACTTGACGTTCCTTCGTGCAGTTGCGGCCAAGTTTGATCATATGCTTCGTGTTAGCTTGCTCTTTCCCAAGTTCCCCGTGATCTCTGCAGCAATTCGACGGGAAGTAGGCTTGCTGAATGGTTGCCTCTCGCTTTCTTTGGCTTTATCATCTACACCACACCATTTGTCTGAACAGATTGCGAACTTCTTGTCTGATGTCGAACAAATGCCGATCCGTAGGCTTCTATTTCCCACTTTGAGTAAGCGCGCCGTGATTGTTTGAGGTTTTCTAGCCGAATCAGAAGCTGATCGCAAAGCTTCCGCTTCGGAGCTTGTAGACTGGCTCCGTCTTGTTGACGATGTCCTTGGATCCGAAGAGCTCGAGCGTTTATCATCGGTAATCATCAAATTACACCCGCCTTTTCTTTATTTTATTGTGGAACATGCGGCTCCACGCGATGGATTACTATGGGAAGCTCTTGGTCGAACGTTCCCGGCCGGCCAGATGCAAAGGTGAGGGTTCTCAGCGATATACTTGAAACGGTTACAATAAGCGAACTTCACCGTTGATGTAGCATGCCCTTTGACTTTTTATTTCTTCATGCCTCTGAGGCTCAAATCACAAACAAGTCCTGTAGAGCCATTCTTGCAGAGCAGGCGCTTCGAGGCGAGCCAACTTTGACAGAAGCTAACAGAGCCGTCTGCCTTATCTCGCATCGATATCAGAACTGTAGTGATAATCAGAGAAGAGGTCTTCTTTCATTACTGACATCCGTTTTGAAGCGTTCTGCAACGGCCTTCCGACTAAATGATTTTCGTGTCTTGAAGGAAATAGTATTCTCCCGCTCTTCGTTTATCAAGTCTGGCTTGATTGCTGATTACTTGCCGGACGATGTTCGTGAAGGTAGGGGACCATTGATGTCAGTTATTATACCACCGCTTATCACTCTTCAGGCTTTTATGACCTGGTCGTGGGTGTTCTCGATCCGTTAGAGGAAACTGATAGAAGATTGATCGCGGGCATACGCAACCATTGGCTAGAGATGTTGAACTCAGGATTGGCTAACATTTCTACTAAGGTAATTTCTCAATATATGTAACGCCCCTCAATGTTCTCATTGTGATTGAGAATTCTCTTGTGTCTCTCTGGCTGAGATACTTTCACCTCGCAGATCTCTTTGATATCTTGGACAATATTTCGTTGGAGATGGGGGCTTCTCCTTCACCAGCTATCTTGAACGACGTCCTCCTCGCGATGAAGAGCCAGATGAAGTCAGGCACAAAAGTTAACATGACCCGACGGCTACCAAGGCTCATAGCACTACGGCCTCACCTCGCTGATCTTTCTATCTTGGAAGAATTGATTGCAGTGATACTTAAATCCTGCGCACCTACATTCTATACCGGCTACCCACGCGCTGAGACCTTCAGCGGCGCAAAACTTCACGACATTACCGAACAATCGGAACTTAGATGGTCCCGACGGTCACACCGTCCAGCAGGAATGCTACAGATGTCAATCTTTTTGACCGAGGAACGGTGGTCGCAGTCGACTGCTACGATATTTTCGAGCCTCATTTATAAGGGCTACTTATCTACAAGCGAATTCATCTCCTGGCTCACGACTGAGCATTGTTCTAGTCGCACACCGCAATCCTATGTTACTGTCATGCACGCTTTTTTGGACCGTTCTTGTTGTCTCGGCCAAACACTGCCTGACGATCATGGTGATTGGGCTTCTCAGCTCTCACGTCTCTTCAACGTGACCCAGGATGATGAGCTACCTCAGGACACCAGGGCTCTAGGTGCTACATGTTTAGCTCTTATTGTGGAGCTGACGCCGACCAGGGTTTCTGACTTCGTTTCCACAATCGTTCGTTCCGTCCAGGCGCTTACTAGGATCGAGTTAGATCCGTACTTGCTATCGATTGGACGACAGATTCGTTTGGCTAGTATCAAAGACGCCACGCCTCTAGTGGAGGCATTGGTCGAACACGGTCTTCAGAGTGTGGTGAGGCTCTTCGCCGAAGAAACATATACTTCATCCCATGATGCGACAATCGACGTGCTGGGTGAGTGCAAACTGTGTCTACCAGCTAGACGGACGACCTCAGCTAATTGCATCTAGCTTATCTCGTGAATGGGCTGTCAGCGATCAAACTCCATCTGGCGGAAACTGTCATAGGAGTTGTCATCCAAGCCCATCTAGCTTGCCTACCAGCTGTGAGACTTGTTGCTGCTCTGCTATCAAATGTCCACCTCAAGGTATGTTTCTCTCACGGTCCTCTTATAACTTTCGTTCGAATTTTGTTCAGCCGGCCGCCGTTAACCGCTACTTGCAAAGTATTCTGCAACACACTGATTTTTATAAACACTGCGCAAACTCTCCATCGGGCACTTCTC
Organism: Calocybe cyanea; assembly: GCA_018851305.1. Lineage (NCBI taxonomy): Eukaryota > Fungi > Basidiomycota > Agaricomycetes > Agaricales > Lyophyllaceae > Calocybe > Calocybe cyanea. The sequence goes on from JABCKL010008499.1 coordinate 20,599, forward strand.
CCACCCGAAATGCTGTCGTCAACTTATTGCACGTCGCCTTCCACTTGCATCCAGCGAACACCTCTCAGGTCACTCATGTAGAGCCACTCGTCCGTATCTACTCCGGGACATTATCGCAGTCAGACATTCAGATTCTGTCCATCTTCCAAATGTTCGAAATTGAGCGGAAGGTTTCTATCGCTGCACTGCTCAATAGGTGGTCGCCATCTGTCGATGGCTTCTCGACTGGCTCGCTCGAGACCCTACAGAACCTTGATTCTGTGCTCGTGCTTCATACATGCCTTCACTTTCCAGGCTGGCGGCAACTGCAGGAGATGTCGACCAAACAGACGGCGTCTGCTGAAGCACGATTATATGATCCCGTGTTTCTTTTGTTGCTCTTCTCTCAGATGCTCTCGGAAAATCCTCCAAACTCAGCTTTTGCCTGGGTACAGCTCTTCAGGACGAACATAGTGGGGCTTCTAATTAGAGCGTTGTCATCTAAAGATGGTGCGATCCGCGACGTAGCACTCTGTCAAATCGTAGCCTTATGGAAATGTGTAGAGGTAAGAGCGATCTAGGCCAAGCCCGAGTGCAAGTTACTGACACCCTTCCACAGG
>JABCKL010008500.1:0-20966 GCA_018851305.1 Calocybe cyanea
TTGATGTATAATATGATGTGCCGATGGTAGTGCCAGGATCAATCGCCTTTGCTGCAAGATAATTCCGTGTCTAGAGCCGGCCGCTTTAGAACTGAAATTTCCTTCGTTGCGAACTTCTCTTGTGTCTCTAGGTGCAAAATACTCAGTCGGCCAAGGTCAGGGCTAAACTGGCAGTCACACAAGATAACTATGTAAAACATCTATGAACGCCCTCGGCAACCACGCATGCACACCACCAAGATATGTCCTAACATTGATACCTCAATTCGAAAGAATCTCAGGTATTTTGGCACGCTTTCATGCATTTCGACTGGAATAATCACTGTATAAGTGTGGGGCTGATTGCAGTGGAAACACAAATGAACCTTGTGCTCTATTATGTAGTACTTATCGTATGAACGTCCACAAGCCTCGCACTGAAGAGCCCCATTTTGATATTTATATCGGCCGCTTGTTAGGTTGGGGTGTACGCGACTTGTATGGTGTGACCTGGACGATGGCTTCCCAAAGGACTTAGGGCACCAGGAGCACTGATGGGGTGCTTTGACTTGATGATCGATTTTCTGATGATTTCCCCACTCCGTCTCTGCGTTGAACTTCTGAACACACAACTCACACGTCCAGCGGCCTGTCACCCGATGGTGACGCCGATGTGCTGCCAGACTTCTTTTGTTATCGAAAGTCCTTTCATCTTTGCACAATTCGCACGTGAGTGTTTTCTTGTTGTGTGAAGCTTCGCGTGTGGCTGAGGACGGTTCTAATAGATGTCCACTAGCAGGCTCAGAGGTGTCCTGGGAAACCGGTGAAGACCGGGAGTTCGTGGAAGGTTCTAGCTGCTGGTCTGACAGCTGGCCACTAGTGGAAGATCCATAATTCGCCTCAGTCGAGTCGTAATCACTGTCAGTGCTTTCATCACTGCATGGAGAGCACATGCTATTTTTTCCCATAAATATTGCAATGCTGTGATAAATGATAGATGTCACACTCGCCTGAAAGTATCATCACTCAAGTCGTCCGTAAACAGCCGGGGCGTTTCCTGGTGGATTGATGAACTTTGATAGGGGAGCAAAGGCGATTCTGTAATACGGGGTTCGGCGTGTCTAGTCGGCACTGTGGAGGATACAGACTGCCTGCAGTCGAGTCCATCGAAGTCGGTGCTAGGAAAATAGCTACCTCTCGTGGAAGAGCCTTGGGGGTCGGATTGCCGCAACGACAGATGATATGGCTGGCGTTCACCAAGCGAGGTCGATTGATAGCAGTCAGAAGCTCGATAGTGGTATGATTTTAAGCTCGGCGTGTGGGCGTTTAGCTGGCTGGATGATGAAAGAGCTGGATTGGAATGCTGTCCTTCGTAATGCCAGGGTGATCCACGATAGGACTGATGAGTGTTGGGCTGCTCAAAGGTACTTTTGCGTGATGTAGACGATGCTTCATGCGTCAATCCAAGCCCATAATCATCATCGCCTAGACGACGGCTGTATGGTGCAGCAGACTCGGAGCTGCGTGCGATTGGTTGAGACCGAGAAGACTCCTGGGAACCTTGCAAGTCGTCAGAATTGTCCCGATCCACGGCTAGTTGGTTCCCCTGGCCAAAACGCCGATGTCGGACAGGACCAGCAGCCACATGTGCGACGTCACCGATGAACTCGATAGCGGCGAGGACAGAGTAAAGATAGTGGTATCTCATAGTGTAAGGTCAATGAGCGGAGAAATTTCAGACCTGCTGAAGCTGCTCCGATCTTGTTGGGGATTAAGGCAAGTCGAAAAAAAAGGCTTTGATGTTTATTGACTCTGCCTTTATAAGATGAGCATCGACAGCCCGCTGTCATTCTTTCCCACCGTGCATTGCCACTTAAGTTTGCCGTGGCACCATTGTGAGCTTGAACACGGTTCCAAGCTGCGTTGCGCTAGTTGTACTTTAATCTCTCAATCTTGGTATAATATGAATCAATCAGTCAAATAATAATATTGGCGGGCTCCTACTACTGCAACTTGAGAGTACACACTATGAGAAGGTGCCATGGAACTTGCCGCAATATGATTTTTCTACTGTACTAAAAAGCATTCCTGGGAGCATTTGTAGTTTAGAATCTGATCAATTAAAGCCGATACAACTAAAGTATCCGCCTAAGAGTGTAGCAATAGCCAAAAAAAAGTGTGTCAAAACTAAATAAATAACAAGTCAATGCAACAGATATCAATGACAGAATATGGGCAGAAAGGGGGGAAAAAAGGGAAGACGGGCTCGAGACAAGATTGGTTACTACAAATACTAGAATTCAGAGAGGCAGGTGTGATGATATGAAGACATTTTGAGAGAGTGAATGGAGAAAAAACAATAGATAGCGAATGGAAGGTGAATCGAGGGGGGGGACGTATTTCTTGGTAGACGTTCCAGATGACGGAAAACATATTAAAGAAGATCGAAAAAGAAAATGATTAGGATGATTTGTATGTTGATTATGTTTTCCAACTGGAAGAAAAATACGAGTAAAGAGAAAGGGAGAAAGGAAAGAATCCAGGCACAACCAGCGAACAGCTTGGATCAAAGCAATATTTAGCAAGAGACGGAGGATCGACGAGAGCTGAGACGGTGAGGGGTGATCGAATTTTTTTGCTTTTCTTGAAAAAAACAAGAGTCGAAAGTTCATAGCGTCGCATGTTGAGGGTGGGAATAGTACGAGTCTTCGTCCATGCCCTGAAGCACATACTGGCTCTGATCCTGAATATGTCCGTCCATAGTGAAAACACCATTCGGCTGGTGTCCCGCACCCGCAAACTGCTGCTGCTCGTTCCCAAATTGCGACGGCAACTCAGTCGTAAACGCCGCCGGAGAGTCCGTCTGTATAAAAGGCGAATCCGTCCGCTGGTGCTCCATACCACTAATACTCATCATCTGCATCCCACTGATATTCGAATTTCTCGACTCCGAACGACGCATATGCTGTTGCTGTTGCTGTTGCGTGGGAAACTCCCCCGCAAGAGGCATCGAAAATGCCGACGGACTCGAATGCGTCGAGCCAGCTCTCGAAGACGACGACCCATACGCCGCACTATAAGGGTGATAACCCCTTCCGGCACTCCCCAAAACAACACCGGCCGAGCTACCAGGTGAATCCCCGCCCTGGTAATCCCCGCCCGTGCTGCCAGCCGTCATCGGCCTCCGGATAGGCTCCCCATTCCGCATAACAGACGGCGTCATGCTACGATGACGTCTGATGGGACCAGGACCACCACCTCCGCCACCAGTAATACCAGCAGTAGCAGGCGGGGTCGGACCAGAATCAAGCAGTCCGGGTGGGTACAACGCCCCGTGGTCGAATGCCTGCTTGTGTGAGGGCGCAGAGAGCGAAGTGACATAATCATCTCCATAAACGGATGACCCGACAGAGGAGGAAGAAGTACTGCGGTACCCGGAAGGCGCGGACGTTAGCGAAGACCGGTTGCTCCGAATGTGAGGCATTGAGCCAGGAGGAGGCGACGGCACGCTGCTGATATTGCTAAACACCGGACTTCCACGATGCACCGTCCAATTCGAGGCATCAAACTCTCCTTGCTGCTGTCCACCGCCGGCGCCGGCGCCGTTATTGCTGTTACTGCTGTTATCCATCGACGGATAGCTGTTCTGCGTCGTCGCTGCCGTCGTATAAAAAAGCTCTTGTCCAAACGCCTGTTGACCACCAGCTCCGGGTCCAGCCCCAGGGCCCCCACCATCGGCCCTCATAATCAACCCTTCCTCATCCCCGGACACATCCCTCAAATCCCCTTGAATCTCAACTTCACAAATCTGCGGATCAATATCCGCACCATACCCAACAACTCCGGCTGCGCCAGCACCGCCAGCACCAGCGCCCAAAGCATTGGCATTGAAATCTGCCATACCCATCCCCATCGCCGTATCCCCAAACAGGCCTAATCCAAGGTGACCAACGTTCGTCGAAAACCTCGGCATCTCTTCCCCTTCCAACTCATCATAATCGCTCTCCACACCCGCTGCATCGCTCTCGGGTCCCATGGAACGAACGCTGCTCCCTCCACTTCCACTTCCGTCTCCTTCCTCTCCAGCACCGCCATCAATCCACTCTCCGACACCCCCGAGACCTAGAGCGCCGATACCCATACCAGCAGCAGCAGCGCCGATCCCAGCGCCAACACCACCAACACCAACACCTGCACCCATCCCCCCAGCGCCAGCGCCACCACCACCACCCGAAATACCACCCCCATTAACCCCCATCCCAACCCCACCAACAACCCTCCCATGCGTCCTCAAATGCTGATTCAAATTATCGCTCCTCGAAAACCTCTTCTTACACTGCGGACACGCATAAGGTCTCTCCATCGTATGCGTCCTCAAATGTCTCTTCAAATGTTCCATCCTTTTGAACATCCGACCGCAGGAGAAGAGTGGGCACATGAAGGCTTTGGTTTTTGTTATATTTGTTAGGCCCACTGACGAGGCTGCTCCGACTGTTGTTGTTGTTGTTGAGGAAGAGGAAGGAGGAGTGGTAGAGGAAGAAGACGCTGAGGTTGTGGTGGGATCGGTCGTGTCCATAGAAGATTGAGAATGGCCCGCATGGGACGACGCGCTACCAACCCCACCAAAAACGTTTGAAGAAGCACCGCCGGGTCCGATATCAACAACCCCCGCCGATCCAATAGGATACGTATGCCTATGGTGATGATGCTGCAACTGCAACTGATCAAAACTCCTCACCCTCTGATGACCTCTCATCATCCCACCTCCTCCAACTCCCACTCCCACTCCCACTCCCAAACCACTCCCTCCCATACCGGGCCCAGTGGAAGAAGACGCAGACAAGAACCTCTGCGCTTGAGTTTGTGGTTGTTGTTGATGTCCAGCAGCAGCAGCAGCAGCAGCGTTGTTGCTGTTATCGGTGTAATAAACCCCAACATCACCCATCGTTGCTGACCTCCCCGCCACCGCCGAGTGCGAATGATGATGTTGATGAGAATGCGGGTGTGAATGACCGTGTTTTCTCAACATGCCATCACCCGAAACAAGTTCCCCCCTCGCCTGCATTAAAAACATATCCGCCGCACTCATATCACCACCCGCACCACTACTCTCCCTCTCCCTACTCAAACTCAAACTCGCAAACCTCCTACTGTTGTTATGTTCCGCACTCTCGCTTCTCCCTCTCTGCTGCTGCTGTTGCTGCAACTGATGGTGGTGATGATGATGATGTTGCTGAGCCTGCTGAGCTTGAACTTCATCCTCCCTATTCTTTGGCCCTTTCTTCTTCCTCAACTTGTACGTCGGATTCCCACTTATCCAAGAACTCCCCAATCCAATCGTACCCTGCAACGCAGGTGGTAAACTGTGTCTTCTATCGTCTCCACCAGTGCTGTCGGTACCAGCAGCGTTGCCCATAGCCTCATCGGCATCGCTAACTTCACTATCTTCCCCCGCATGCTCCCCATTCTCCTCCATCCCACCAACCAAACCCGACCCCGAAATACCTCCAGCACCAGCACCAGCAGCGCCACCTCCCAAAGATAACCCTCCAACAACCGATCCAGATCCCAAAGATCCAACCCTCTGATGATGATGACCATGCTGATGTTGTCCTTCTTCCATAATCCGAACAGCAGCCTCTAGTTCTCCCTCTCCATCTCTAGCCCCTTGCGCCTTGCTGAACTGCTCATAAAGACTCCTCTTGGGATCGTACGTAAACGATAAAGCAGGTTCACCAACGATTCGAGTGGTGGGCTCTTGTCCCATTTTTTCGCGTTTGAGATCGCGTTCGAGGGCGTCGAGGAAGAGACGGTCGTGGGGGACTGAGAACCTGTTTTTATGCGCAAGTGAGGATAGGGAAGTGAGGTAGAAATGACGTTATTATTTTATTCTTCGATTTTTCTTTGGGGGGGGGAATGTACATACCAATAAAAGACTTTTTGCTTCTTTTGAGTTCGGATGCATTGGAATTTGAACAGGAGGTCTAGGAATGGGCTCTGTGGAGCGGAGAGGTAGAAAAATAAATCGTTAATGAGATTTGAAATACAGCAAAAATAAAAAAGATCTCTCTCCCTTACCTTTGGCTCTTCAAGACAAGCGTCCACGCCCGGCTTCAAATTACGTAAATCACTAAACACTCCCTCTTCAAATTTTTTCATATGAACTACGGGTCTTCCGAATGCCTGCGGATCATGATAAAAATCAGATATTAGAATGAGAAAGAGGAAAAAAGAACAGGGAAAAACAAAAACACACCTCGAATCGAAACACCAACGCTCTAACAATATCCGTCCCAGTGATGTGGTACAACCCATTCCACAATACACAAGAAACATATTCCTGAGTGGGCAACAAGAATCGATTAAGCGCCGGATGAGACGGAGTCGGACCTTGATGCAATGACATGTCCATGCCTCCTCCTCCTGATCCAGAAGAGGAATTGTTGTTGTTATCGGAAGGAGTATCCCAACGGGAAGGAGCGGTAGCTAAGAAAAACTTGAGCCTGTCGAGGTGAGCGAGACGATCTTGTTCTTGGGGCTTGAGCGGCCGTGTGAGGCCGCCCGAAAGACCCGGTGTTGAAGTTGTGTAAGATGCATCGCCGGGTTTTCTGGAGTGGTTGCTGTTGTTGTTGTTGTTGTTGTTGTTGGATGCGGTGTTGACGGCGGCAGCAGCGGCAGAAGTGAGATCTGTATCGTGAGAGATGAGCATGTCTTCGTCCATGTTGTGTTGTGATTGGTGTGGTGGGATGAGTGGCTGTGGTTGAGATTGGGGAGTTGAGTGTGATGAGATGTGAGAGGAGGATGGTAGAGGGAGAGTTTGGGAGTGGAATTGGATGTGGTGATGAGCGTTACCTGGACGAGCTGTACGCTCGTTTGGGTCATGCTCGTTGATTGAAGTGTCAGTTGATACATGCAAGGGGCCATAAGTAGCGCTCTTTGGTCTTATAGGATTGATTTGAGGGTATGCGTTGGCGGGTTGTGAGTAGGGATTGTGATAAAGATCGATTTCGTTGGCATAAGACCTTGGAGAGGAGTGAGTTGAAGAAGGATTAGAGTCGATATAATATTGAGAGTATAGATTGTTATGGTTATCCATAATGACGGCGAGAAGAGGAGGGGGAGGAGGAGGAAGGAGCAACTCGGTTTGTGTTTAGTAAAAAAAGAGAAATTATAAAGAGGAAATCAGTCAGAGACTGGAAGGAGCTACCATCGGAGGAAAGAAATCAGCCTTCGGGAGGGTGGCCAGAGCACAGCATATCACACACAAACAAATAATATCATTTCTCACTCGGCTCCCTCATAAACTCAAAGAGTCATAAAAGTCCTCTCTCTCTCTTGATTTCTTGATGCCGATCGTTCAGCTCGACTGTGACCCGTTGATAACGTCCTTTTAGAAACAACGTCAATCTCCTGTCATCCTTAATAGCTACCGGACCTTGTATTTTAATTAAATGCCCCCCGCCGAGCCCCTGCACTCAAGTATTCAGCGAGATTTCGCGGAAAAAAAATATTATCATTTTCAAAACAAAAAGGGCAAAAAAAAAGAGATTTCTGTCACACAAACAACAACCCACGCATTTCTGATGATTGCATGATGATGGGTATTAACAAGTATGTATAACACAGCCTCCCAAGGAACCACACTTCTCTCCAAAGAGTTCGTTGTCACCGCATCCGTCAAGCCCCGTCAGCTTATTCCATACTTCCTTCCCGCTCGGGGAGATCTACCCACTCCTCGGCAACAAAGAACCCATGAACGTGGCTTTTTCGCCCCCCCTAGGGTCCCATTTTTTTCCCTTACCCCAATTCTTTTTCCATCCCTTACGGAGGGGCGGGGGAGGAAATACGTACGGCTTGTTCCGATAACCCCGCGAGGTTCCCTTTTGTTCGGCTACCTAAAGGAATTGAAATGTGGTCTCCCTTAGCCTTGCTTATCTGCTTGGTAATGCGTGTTCACTTGTTTATGCCGATTGAATTATAGTCCAGAAAAGGGTAGACTTTACTCTATTAGCCGCCGTGAACACGCAAGCAAATTGCTATATACCACCATCTTTCACAACTCTATTGTAGCAAGCACGGCGACTGCGACTACGACTCGGCAGCCCTCTGCTATTACAATAGTACTTAGCAGTTAGTAGTACAGGCAACCACAAAACCACCCATCAACAATTTAATTGATCTACCCTTTGTGCTATACACTTCAACACCACAGGAAAGAAAAGAAGCCCATCCCAACTGAATCACGATCAACAAAGAAGGAAACGCCCCCCATCAAACATCAAGCACTATCATCACTATCAAAAAAATTCTGACATGTCTCCCCCCCCTTCTTCTCCCTCTTTCCCGGACCTCCGAGCAATCACCTACCCAACCCACACCCCAACAGCAATCATATTCATTTTTTTTGGGGGGGAGAGATCACCATCATGACGGTGCAATGCATTCCTTAACAACCGACAACGAACCAAGTGAGCAATCGAGATAATGAGTGTTTTTGGCGTAGATACATATGACTGTGTGTGTATTTAGTACAAGTACAAATGAATTCTGGCCTTCACTACCCTCGATCAAAATTAAAAAAAAATACAATGTAACAAGTCTAAAATCCTATCCGTTACCACTCACACATTCCGTAAAGTAAACTAGAAGCATACATGCACCTCCCGCGAAAGAACACATAAATAATACTACTTCTCCGGATGTCTCGGGATAAATGACTCACCCGACGAACAGAACAGAATAGAAGAAGGGGGGGTGATCTTCAGGGGGAGGGGGGGGAGGGAAAACAGGAAAGTAGACAGATCGGAGTTTTCTCAACCCAGAGTTGACGAATGTTCCCGTATTAGTGTTTTTTTTTTGGACAGTACTACATCCCGAGAGAGAGTGTGTGTGTGTGCAAGAAAGGAGCGATCGTTAAAGAATTCCTTATCACATAGACACAGACACAGACACCACGCCTTACTCACATCTACAACAACCCCCTTTCAGAAACGGAAACGAATCGAAAAAAAAAGGCATACCAGCAACCTCAAAAAGCATGGTACACAGTACACATAAAGAAGGAAGAAAAAAAACAAAAGCAATGATTGCCTTGCCTCTCCGCCTCGCCTCGCCTCGTCTCGCCTTACCTATACCACCGCCGGCGGATGACCTTTTTTTCCCCCCTTGCCAGCCACTGATGTACATACAATGATGATGGATGAGATGATGGCTGATGGGGGGCAAGCTCAGGGTCAAACGGATGGGATCAAACTGCCCCCCCCCCCTTCCCCATCATTCAATCGGCACAGGTGGGTCCCCAGCCACGTTTTTCGAAAATCAAAAACCCCATTCGATTCGCCACTTCGTTCGTTCATTGTACTCTAAAAGTCGAGACTAGACCATGATCGACGCGGGAGATGCAGGATGCGAATAATGATAAGAATAAGAACGAAGGGAGGTGGGGAAGGCAATCAGATAACCGAAGGAAAAAAAGGGGGGGCGGAGGGGGGAAGCTAAGGCACCTAAACCTGATACAAGGGGTGGGGGGTGTCGGTCTCTTTGCTCCGTTGTCCCGTTGTCCCGTTGTCCCCCCCCCCTCCTCTGTTGCTGAAACTTGGCTCTGTGGAGGCCATGTTTTTTTTTTTTTTGGAATTAGCCTTTGTTCTTGGTGGAGTTTGAGTTGCGGTCCGTTGACGTATCTCCGTTTTTGAGGGTTGTATGTACTGTAATGCCACTCACTACCTTCATATTTGTGGAAGAGTGACGACTACCGTCGATTTTTTTTTCATTATGCGCATCATGTGCGCAAAGTGGAGGAACCCCGAAAGCTCATTTCGACGAATTGATATATATACCGTCGTGAGTAAGTTGGCAAAAAAAAAACGCACCAGAACTCACCAAATAGCAAATAACCAAATAACTGAACATGGATATAGATAAATCACAATCAAAATCACGAGGAACCCACACTCGGGACGGTGCATACGAATAAGACCCTTCCCCAACACAAGAAGAAAACGCCACAAGCTGAGCATTTGACCGGGCTAAAGAACGTACTACTACGCCCCCCCTTCCCCCCCCCTAACTAAGCCTAAGCGGGCTGATAAGGTTGAATGGAACCCCTACCCTGCCCATGTGGTTCACGGTGGCGTGGCAAATGACACGGGTCGACCGGGTCCGCAAGCGGTCCGCACAGAACATTTGTCGCTTAATTATCTCCGTTTGCGAAACATTGTTGAGTATTTCTGGAGGAAACAATCCCCTATACCAGTCTTAGTCAGATGTGTTAATTAATGATTGATCCCAGGATGCCAATCCCTCGCTCCCACATGCACTGCAAAGGGAACAAACCATCTTCGCCTTTCAGATGACTGCGTGTGTGCACTTGATAGAAGGAAGCCGGCGGCAGAGGGGTCATGGGAAAAGAAATGAAATATTAAAAAAAACCAAAACGAAAGATCTAGTACATACTAGCCAACTGCGCAAAAGTTCGAGCCCCAAGGCTAGATCCCAATCATCATAGCCCCAAGAGCCAAACAAAAGACGAACGTGCCCGCCCCCGCCCCCCCCACCCAAAAAAAAAAAGCCCCAGTTAGCCCCGAAACCCTCGCCCCACCCCCTCCAGCTCATCAGAGAGAACGATAAGCGCTGACGACGGTGGCACTAAAACGAAAAAAATGACGCGCCCAAGAATTTCCCGGCGTCATAAGCCGTCCCTGTTTTTCGGAATCTATAATTTCCCGGGACCCAAGAATGTGGAGAACTACCAGACCAGGGGCCCGTGAGTAGAACAACGTGTCCCTGCCTGCCCAAGGAAGTAGTAGTACGCAAGTGGCTCCAGAACTGGGGCCGGGATAGCTATGACAATGATGCAGACCCGAGAGTGGGGGAACGTACATTAGGGCGGCGGAATTTGGCGATGGTGGCACAACAAGCAAAGTGGAAATAAATGATGCGCCCAAAAGTCCTCTTTTTCACGGAATATACGATTTCCCCGGGCACTCAAGAAGACGGAGAAAGACTACGGAAGAGCAAAAGAACAGGACAGCATGAACAAGATAGGAAATAGTCCTCGTAAGCAAGATGACCTTAGGCGTGTTACAAGTAGAACCAAAAATGAAGACTCGTAGAACCGAAAATGGCTATGACGATGTTTTTCCGCAGACGCTCGCGCAGAAATGCCACAAGTCGGGTGTCAGTACAAGTACAAGCACAGTGCCACCCAAACCGCATACCGCCTAGAAATAATTACACATAAAAAGGATAAAAGACGAGACGAGCAAAGAACCATGGTAAACAATACAATATATTCTTAGCCCGGCTCCCGAAGGGCACGAGAATGCAAAAAAACAAAAAAAAAAAAAACAAAGAAAACAAAACGAGGGATTTCTCTCGACTGAAGATATTCATAACGTGTTTTTCCTGGGGGACGCGCAAGCGTCGGCAGGAGGGCATGATGGTGGCACCGTGACACAGGAAAAAAAGGACAAGAAAGAATAACCATTTTCGGAATATGTGTTTTTCCCGGACGGACCCTAAGGCCTAAACTCTAAAAAAAGCAGAGCATCATAGACAAGATAGGAAAAAAGTCCCCCACGAGAAAATCAAGAGATGAGAAACCGTGAGAGAGAGAGAGAGAGAGAGAGAATTCCTCTAGACCCTGAAAAATGGCGCGTAAGCGTCGAAATCAAGGAATGATAATGCACAAGGGTGTGCGTACAATCCAGCTAGCCCGCACACCACCTACTTTAAAAGATGATCAACAAAAAGAGGGGGCCAGCCGCAACTTTCAATACTCCGTTGGCTAGGAAAGCGTCATCATCATATACTGTACACAAGTCATCCACTTTTTTGGCATTGGTGCTAAGTATGTGTCGGCATTTTTTACCTAGTGTCGAGGCACCACAAAGAAAAAAAAGAAGATGTGGCAGTACAGGGAGTAATATTCCTCCAAGAACATACATGTTCATTTTGTATGTGGTACGGAGTGTTTTCACCAGGAGAGTTCCTGAAGATTCGAGAGATACGAAACCGAGAGAGACACACACAGAATGGCCATAGATCCATTGTTAGATTAAAAAAAAGTCGCGTGGGCGAGAGCCACAGGTCAGGCACTACAGCGGTCATTGCGGCACGGGTAATGTTTAGGAGTACCCATTAAGGTTTTTGTTAAAAGGGTCAAACAACGGGCTAGGCACTTGAATTGTCCAAGGCGAAAGATGAAAATGAACTTCCTCTCGGGAAAACCGGTGTCTTCGGTTACTTGATTAACCGGACTTTGGTTTACCCGTTCGAAGGGGGGGGGGCGTGCCGTGGGCTGTGCGGGTCGACGGGTGATTTATATTAACCGCCGGAGCATGGGAAAGCGTTGTGCGAGTCGAAGAACATATTACTTACCCCGAACCACTGGTAATAAAAGGGAGAGGACGGCTGGTTCGTGGTAAAAAGTCAGATTGGCGACTGCAGCTTGTCGGCATACAATGAGATGACGATAGGTCTGCCTAGGCGTAAACCGTAGTGATCAACCCGTCCCCCTTTTGGTGTAAGCGCCTTGAAGCACAAGATTAGGGGAACCTCAACCCGAGTCATGCTTGCGCTTCCCGTGGGAGATCCGGTCCGAATATGCCTTTTAGGTACAAGGTGGTAAACATCGAGTCAACCAGCTCGTAATCATACAGTACAAACTCACCACCACCACCACAATACAATTAAATAGTAGCCGCGTAAAGCCTTGTGCTGCGCTGATGGACAGTAAGCCAAATCTTCCTGGATAGAGATTTAAAAATGAAAAGTTGATCATTTTCCAAACGGGCGCAACTTGCCGTTCGACAGCTCCAACACCAAGTTATCATCTCAGCTTACCACCTAACCTTCCGATCCCTATCGATGACGGTGCATGTGCACATTTGACGGGCACAGCCCTTCCATCAATGAATCTCGTTTCAACTTTGACCCACGCGAGCGAAAGCGTGAGTACAAGCACAAGCTCAAGCTCAACAAGCGCCAGCGGAAATCAAGCAGTCGTCAACTTCGCTTCCCTAAGCGGCCTGACGATCATCTTTTGTTATCCGCGTACAGGCGCCCCCGGTGAAATCGTCCCCGAGTCATGGAACTTGATCCCAGGTGCCCGAGGATGCACCCCTCAAGCATGTTCGTTCCGAGATACCTTTTCCGAGCTTCACAAGTTGGGCGTGAACCACGTGTTTGGGCTCTCTACGCAAGATACGGCATATCAGAGGGAAGTTAAAGAGCGCTTACATCTCCCGTTTGAGTTAGTCTCAGATGCGGAACTGAAGTGGGTGAGTGCGTTGAGGCTGCCGACTTTTGAGTGGGAAGGCAGGAAGGTTGTTAAACGACTTGTTATTGCCGTGGAGGATGGGAAAATTGTGAAGACTTGGTACCCTGTCTTCCCGCCTGACAAGAGCGCTCATGAAGTGATGGAGTGGTTGAAAGCGCGTTAAAAAGCGGCGGCTGGGTAATTTTGATGTTGCATTGCATCTTGTCCGCTTGAACACGACATTGTTTGGATACCTGCAGGGCCGTGCAGATTAGCGCCCTTGCGTGACACTCGGACAATGAGTTGCTGATAAAAGGCATCTCTGGGCAGTACAGATGTAACAGTAGTTCATGCCCTCTGAGATATCAAAAGAAGACATCTGTATGATTGGTTTCCCCTGCGGGATTTCTACTAGTAAGGTGGGAGAACAAGAGCGAGGCTGCGAGTTAGAAGGCCATGTTGATCACGTGTGATATTACATAATGATGGGATGTCGACAAGGTGCCTGATACTAAACATTAATGGACAGAGATGGATGGATGGCGGCCGTTTGAGCTCTCCCTGGCGTCTGCCAGCCTTGTCCTTTCCACCGACAACGCTCATCTCATCTTCGACATTCTCCCCCTCAGTGAGGATAAAGGCTAGTCCTACAAACCATCAATGTCCTCTCCACCTCTTCAATACGACCAGAACCTCCTGGCAGAAGCGCCAGCTGCAACAAAGCAACAACTTAGGGCATGTTTCTTTCCTTTTTTTTTTTCTCACACAATATTGCTGATATTGATTCGTACTTTTACAGGAAGGTTACACAACAGACCTCCTACGCCCACAAGGAAACGTAACACCGCCTCTCACATCCCAATCCGACCCCGAGCGTGGCCTCGTCAACGAAAAATACCCTCAGTCCAGACAAGTTCCCTTCTGGCGTACAAAAAAGGGTATCATCATCATCGTTGTTGCCGCAATCGTTATCCTCGCAGCAGTCATCGGAGGTGCAGTAGGCGGTACAGTAGGCAAGAATGATAAGAAAAACGACGATTCGGGTGTACTCGATGGCAGTGGATCGGAAGGAACCCACGACAGTGATGGAGCAGACCAAGGAGGTGTCGCTAGCAATGGTGCAACCTCCTCTGGACAAGTGACTTCAGCTTCAGGATCAGGATCAGCTTCCGGGTCGGGATCGCCATCCTTGTCTGCGCCTGCGCCTGCAGCAACCTCACCGCCCGACACTCCACAAGGTCAAAGTGGTAGCGCCCCTCCTGGTGGTGTGGGTCCACAAAATACTGTAACCCCCCCATCCACAGCCACTACAGACTCTGGTACACGACCTCTTCCCACCCAAAACCCTCTCCCACCCGGCGCTACCAATCCGGAAACTAATGGTGCCGACAATGGGTTAGATACAGGTCGGGCTAGACAAGACGATGCTCCACTTTTTCCCCCTGATAACGTCTTCAGCGGACTTCAAATAGGCTGAAGGAAGAGGAAAAGAAGGATGTGTTTTTCATTTGTCGTTTTGTTGCAGCGGAAATCTTCAATGCTTCTTATATCATTGTCTAATGTAACCTTTGTCAATCTTTTTTTTTTTGCCCCATTATTCTCGTCAGGCACGATATCGTTTGAGAGCTTCTGCGAACGAAGAAAACACCACGTTCCTTTTGGGTCGCTCGTTTGTACTAGTATGTCTACGAATTGAAGAGTATGTTTTTACTCCGATTTCGTTATCATTTGAGAGCGGACCCGAATTTGCTCTGGGGAGTATGGTCTCAAGCTCTGTTCATTGTTGAAGTAGATTCCTACACAATCTTTCGTTGATTGAGCTTCACAAAATTAGAGCGCCCATGCATGCTCTTGTACCTTCATCTCTCGAAATAAAACCAACCAGAAAAATAACAAAAGAATGTAATTTTATATTTAAAGTCCCAAACCAATAACGCCTCAAAAGAACTTTACATTTCTATCAACGCCAACAAACATAATTTATATATCAAAAGCTAGGTTACATATTTCAAAAAAAAAGGAGGGGAGAGTATTCTCATGAAATTATACACCAAAACGAAAAGAAAGCACGAAGAAAGGTGTATATATATAATAAATGAGAACAGTCCATCGAAACACCCCATCGGAAAAAGAAAACGAAAAGAACAAAAAAAGATCATCAATATCGTTCATGAAAACCCCCCAAACCCAAACCCAAAGCCGACCGCCCCCCCGGTTGAATGCTATAGCAGACTAGCCCTATACCGCGGCGGCGCAGGCGACTCTGCTCTCCCAAACGAATCTGACGATCCCCCCGATGCTCTGTTCTCGCCTTCCACACCAGCACCACCACCGAGCTGACCTCCCCTCAAATGCCGCTGCCCACCGCCACCCTGCTGCTGCTGCTGCTGTTGCATGAGCACCGCCGCGACCTCCCTTGCGAGCATCTGGATGTTCGTCGGATTGTTATGACTATGATGATGAAGATCGTGGTGATGATGATGGTGCGGGTGGTTAGGGTTATTATTATCGTCATTATTATTCATCGGTGCGACTGTATCTACATCCGCATCCGGGAGCGGTAGCTTCTTATCTTCCATCGGCGGGGAATTTGGGTTTGACAGAGGAGGGGGCGGAGGCGGAGGCGGGGATGTTGGATATGGTTGTGGATGCGGGAGTGGGTGTGGATGTCTACCTGCAGCAGCGGCAGCACCACCTGCGGGCGGAAGCGGACGGGGAGCAGATGGTGGTGGAGACGTCGGCGGAGGTGCGGCTGGAGGCGGTAAAGCGGCACTCTGCATCGTAGGTGTTGGCAGACGTCGAAGAGGTGGTGATGATCCCACCATGCTGCCATTACTCGTCTTTTTCATCCTCGTGGGAGGGCTTTGCGGAGTTGTTGTCGAGTTGGAGGTGAGGGATGGGCCAACTCTAGTGTTTGGAGGATAAGCGGTCGGAGGCGGTAAGTTTGCCGAGGGACGCATCCCTGGTGACGACCTCTGCGGCAGCTGCTGTTGAGAGGGTTGAGAGGGAGAGAGAGTAGAAGGCGCAAACGATTTTGGTGTCATTGAATATGGCGTTGTCGGTGGGAGCTGGTGCCTCGAGCTGCTACCCGGTGAGCTCACAAACTTGGACGGCGAGAACGACGCTGCAGATGACAACGCCGCCGCCGAGTCACCCGGAGAATTAAATTGAGGCGTCGCAGCCTTATATCTGAAGAAATCTTTCGAATTGCGTCGTTGGCGTTGGTTCCACCGGCGAAAGAAGAAAATGATTAGCGTGAGGAGGGCGAGGAATACCACTCCCCCAGCAACCGCACCGCCGATGATAGCGCCCTTTTTTGATGGGGAAGGGACAGAAGAGACCGCTGGTGATGTTGATGAAGCTTCGTCACCGCTGCTACTAAATGAAGTACTCAGCGCAGGCTTTGAAGTTGGTATAAACCGTGCTTCAGAAGTCACTGAGGCCGTGACTGGCGTTGGGGTCGGAGGGCGAGTTGCAAATGCTCCTTTACCTGACAATGTCAGAGAGATGGGTGGCTAGGTATAAAGAATCGGGTGTCAGCAGGCTAATGCTGGGAAATAGATAGGAAAGGCAAAGACTGACTGCTGGCGCAGATACGAGCTTTGCTGCATTATAAAACTGGTCGAACGCGGCGTCCGAAGGTGGATTTATCGCTCTGAACAGTATACCAGACGTGAACATTTTGCGAGTCGAGATGCTGGCGTTTAGGGGGCTCACCCAACCATTCCACTAGCACAATGACCTAAAGGCACATTATTCCCGCAGTAGAACCAGATTGCTTTCAATCACTATCATTCCAACTGTCCTTGCAGCACATTAATCAAAAATGGCTTACGTTCGCTGGCGTTGGTAATTTTGAGCGTCCACACCATAGGATCGTTGCTGTCGTTCGTTGACTTCACTATTCCGCTGTTGAAACCGCCAGGAAGGGGAATGCAGGGGTTCTCGAAAGCAGCTTGCACCACGCTATGCGCACTAAAACAGTAGAGTTCAGCATACCTCGAAAGTGTATGCACAATGACGAGCACGACGCTTACTCGTTAACGAATATGAAATTTACATGATCACTGACATCGGCATATAGATATGTAGGACTGTAGAAACTTCCTTGAGCACCGACCGTGATCTGTATGCCGGTAGGAGAAAGATTATTAGCAAAGGAGCGAGGTCGAGAGCAAACCGGCGGGTACTCACGTTGTAGGTTACCTGGGCCAGGGCCGCTCTAAAGGAGATAAGAAGTATAGCACCGACGATAAACGCTCCTAGACACGGCATCATTTCTGCATGTGAAGTGAGCGAAGAAGCAGAAAAGAAAAAGAAAAAGAAAAGGGGGGTAAAAGAAGGAAAGCGAAGAACGGAGAGGGAAGGTGGACGTCAGAAACGAAACCTCTTTTGCTCAAAAACACCACATCGAGACAAGCGATGTACGTGTATGAGGTGGGCAAGCAGATCATAACAATCTGCTATGTGTTATCTGTTTATTTGGCATTTTCGCAACGTGGGGCGGGGGACTGGGTTGGCCCTGAAGCATTTTTGCCTGTACGTACTGCCATCAAACAAGTCGAACGTCCGAGCGTGTGATGGTTTACACCCCGTTTGAATGCAAACTTGGACGGACAGCCACTGGGAACATGGTGATGGGCCGGTAGAAGGGAGATGTTTGGCCGAAGATGGTAAGATGGCACCCTGTTTGGACTCTTTGTAAGTCAGCTGTTTACTTGGGAAGGGAAGTCTGATATCAACAATCAAAAGATGGGCACTGCATGTATGTGGTTCTAGCAGATAAGGAACCACTTGTTAGTCCCATCAAATACTGGAACAAGTGTCGCAGTATCATTGAAGACCACTGCTATTCGGCAGTCCATGTCTACAGGTATTGGCCGCAGACGCATGATCGGGGGACGTGAATGCAAACCAGAAGGACGATATGAATAACTCGATAGTTCGAGTCTGATGAGCAAGATTGATGCTTGCGATGACTGATGTAACCTAAACGTGACATGGGCAGATGGGGCAGGACAAAAATCTAGCCTGCTTTGATTTTATTAACGTCGTGCAAAAGCATTCTTGTCGCGCTATTGTTTGTTGTTGTCAACGCCAGACTGGACTGACAGGAGATAGTTGAGAGACATTGCAACTGTCACAATGACGTAGATCCCTCAGAAGGTTTGAGCGTCTAGGCTTGAGCCATTCATCAGCTGGACTTTCTTCTGCGAGGAGATAGGACATACCATAGACAGCGGGAGCACAAACAGTGCCTCTGTATCTCTTCAAAACGCGATACGATCATGGGTGGATCAGTGGCGTTGTGGGTGAGTCAATAAAAGGTGTAAAACTTGATCTGTGAACGTAAATCGCAGGAACACCAGTCGTCGAGATCTAAACATGACCACCACACCGTGATGAGAGTTTCCAAATCAGTGATTGCGGACCATGCATCAGGATAATAGGAAATAGAAGTTCAAGGGACGAAACTATAGAAGATAGGTGCTACGAGTGTCAAACTCAATGTTAATGTGCGATCGTGTAGGAGTACTGCAGCGGAGAAACACAATCAATGAAATACGCTGACATGGAAGCCAGTCGAGGTCAAGATCATATGAAGTGGAGAAAAGTTACAATCGTGAGGCTCACATTCACAAATTCATGGCATATCATTGGCCAATACTGGGCATCAAAGGTTCAGGACCATCGAAAAACACAGCAAATAAGGATGCCGAGCTTTGTGACAGAAGCTAAATTTAGCCTGTACTGTGCGATGTTGCTGATATTGGAAGCCTCGACTGAGTCAAGCTGGGCGTCAGAGCAGGCTTATAAGAGTACGAATCTCGTCAGCAGCAGTGAATCGATTGGACTGGATTGATAGCGAGTTAAGATCCTAGAGGCTGCAATGCTGCGATATGGCATTGAAAAATGATAAGAATCAAAAAAAACTGAACCATACCACTAATAACAACAACCGAGTTCCAACACTTATAATTTTAGCCAGGAGACAGGTAAAATGTATGTGCACCGCGGGCAGGGAACGACACACCGACTTTTCAACAAATAGCCTGCAGATGGAAGTGCACAACGAGCATAGGTCTATGAAGGAAGGCTGTAAGATACCAGTTTGAAGCGTATTATCCGAATCTCCATCCACGCCTCAGCAATCACTTCTTTTTAGGCTTTTTCTTCTTCACGCCTCCAGTGGCTGGGGCCGAGGGCGTTGGGATAGCGCCGGACGTAGCCCCGGGTATTGGACTTAGACGCGCTTGCTCTGTCGGTAAAGTGGGTGGGGGCACAGAAAGACGTTCAGGCTGCCTATTCTGCATTTTTTGCATCAAAGATAGATTCAAGGCTTCGAATCGATTAAGGAAGATTGAGGAGTATGTCTTGAATTTGATGCACTAGATAATCGTTTATGAATCTCGCTTGTGTATAGAGTGATTTTCGCGAACAAAGACTCACGGTAACGTTATCCGTAATTTTCAAAACCAGTTTACCCTCAGATGACCTCCATTTTACGCAATACCTAGCCTGCCCAACAGAAAAAAGTCAACGGTTAAAAGGTTGATCTATGAGGATATATGCACTCTCTCATACATCTTTAGGTGACTTTTCGTAGAGCGCCTCAGCTGCATCTTGAAACTCCTGCCAAGAATGTATGTAGACCATGACGCATGGAGGGCGCCGGACAGGATTGAGCCAGACAACAAAGGGCGTGCAATGCGGATCCTGCAGTGGGTCACGCAATTGTCACGTCACGTCCTTGCGGACCAAGAAGATAAAATCCGCAAATAGCATAATAGTAGCCCGTGTGCGTGGATTACTTCAAGGCGTATCACCATCTCTCATCCCGGACCCTCCCGTTATACCCTCTAGACAACTTTCCAGTATGTCAACAGAACCCAAGAAACAAGTGAAGCGTCTGTTCTATTCTACACTGCTCATACTAGCTTCAACTTAAGAAAGTGTGCCTCCGACAGCCCTTCCTTTCATAGCAACGTTCGGAGCAGGGGCTATCGCTGGGATTTCGGAAATTTTGACCTTCTATCCTTTGGGTAAGATGACAAGAACTCTCGATCTTTGAATACTAAACATCTCGACAAACCCGTCTAGATGTCGTGCGTACCCATCTTCTTTTTTCGCCGGATCACGGAATGAATAACATGCAAATGTTATATTGTGCCATTAGGTCAAAACTCGGATGCAGCTAGACACCGGAAAGTCGAAGCATGGCTTAGTTGGGACTTTGAGATCAATCATCAGAGAAGAAGGGTATGCATGAGTTCCCACAAATTCCAACTGTCAATTTATTGACTTTGTTTACGCTTCGAAACACTAGAGTTGGCAGGCTCTATAGAGGTCTGTCCCACTTCTTCGCATCGTGGAGTATGAATCCACGTTGACATTCTTTCTGAACCAGGCCTCGTGCCCCCACTGCTACTGGAGGCACCTAAACGTGCGGTCAAATTGTGAGATTAATCCCGCACTTTTTATTACTGCAATGTGGCTCATAGAGTAGTGCTGCAAATGACTTTTGGGGTAAAACATACATGGGAATGTCGGGAGAAACCAAGATGACCCAAAATCTGTCTATCCTAACCGGTTGTTCTGCCGGAGCAACTGTACCAAACTTTCGTTATGAGTAGCGCACCACTCTTGCTTATATAGCATCTAGGAAAGTTTTGTTGTCGTGCCCTTCGAGCTCGTCAAAATCAAGTATGCCCTGATTGCTTACCGAAAT